>JANIJG010011519.1:98055-108746 GCA_024611175.1 Megaceryle torquata | reverse complement strand
TCAGTTTGGCTTATATATATTTATAGATATCTCTCCAAATATAACTTCCAAACCAATACAGAAAAAAGAAGCTGTTAAAGAAAATTCTAAAAATTAAAAAAAAAAAAAAAAAAAAAAAAAAAGAAGAAAAAAAGAAACAAAAAAGGGAGAAAAAAGTACTTAAAAAGATATATATAATTTAAAAAATAGAGAAAGAAAGGAGAAGGTATCTTTGCCCTGCTCAATGAAGCAGTGAATTGTAACCCCGCTATGAGTATGGTTTGGGCTGCTGGGCAGAGCTCTAGACTGGTTATGGCAGAGCTGCTATCCCGGGTAGGAGCCCTGGGAGGAAAGCCTTGCCCTGGTTGTATGATATGCACTGAATTTGTGAAATCAGTCCTCCCTTTTTGCCCTTGTCTCTCTCCCGCCTTCCCAGCCCACAGGTGATGGGCACAAAGCCAGGGCAGTGCCCCTGAGTGAACTCTCTTTTACCAACCTCCTCCATCCCTCTCAGCCCTTCCCCATCCCTCTCTGCCTTCCTGCCTTTTTCCTCCCTCCAACATTTCAGGACAATTTTTCTAATTTGCTGATTCTTAAACGTATAGACTCAAGGCTTTTGAACACACAGTCAAAGGATTGTGGCACCTACGGGTAAAACACACCGGGAACCAGCTGTCCTCCTGCAGACTGCACGCTGGCCCGACCCAGAACCTCCTGCCCCACGGACCATCCATCTTCTGCCAGGGCTGGGAGAGCAATGGGACCAAAGCGGCTGCGTGAGGGAGTTGATGGGGGGGTCCTGGAGACCCGGTCCCGAATCATCCCCAACCCATTTCAGTGTGCGAGACAAGGAGTGCTGTATGCCCAGGATGTCCAGCATGGGAGGCAACTTTGGGAGAAACAACCCCCCCATCTCCACTCCTCTTTTTTCTCCCCACCCTTCCCGTTGTTGAGCAGCCACGGGGTTGTCTCCCTCCCTCAGCTGTCTGCACCAGGGTCAAATTGGTCCCTAGTGTAAAGCTTCAGTAGACAGGGTTGAATCCTTGCTCCTCTCATGGGGGAAAGGCTGCAGCGTGCAGACAGCTGGGAGCGTGCCTGCATCCCGGCTGGGCATGCCTGTAGGGTCAGTATATCCCAGTGCCCTTCCTCCTCACCCTCTTCCCCTCCCCATCACCGCCCCATGCCTAAATCCAAGCCTCAGGCACAAGCCAGCGGGGGACAGGGAGTGGGACAAGGCTTCTGAGATGGCTGGGAACCTACCAGCACCTGCCTACAGCCCCCTTGCCATTCTCCTCACGTCCCCATCCCCTGAAAGGATTGATGCATCTGCCTTTGAGCTGTTGTGAAATGCAGAGGCTGAAGAATAGCTCCACAGGCAGCCCCGGGAGGGGGGGGGGGGGGGAGGGGAAGGTGCCTTCAGGAGCAGCCGGCTCAGTGGATGGCCGCAGCAGCCAGCCTTGCATCTCAATGAGGATAAAGACCTGACAGGCAGCGACAGGGTGGTGGGGACTCGTCCTCCCTATAGCCCATCTCATTTGAGCAGGAAATAATCCCGACCTGGGGAGAGGCTGAGTCAGATGCTGAATGCTGTCCTTCCAGACTGGGCTGAGAATACAAAACTTTTCTGGGTCTTTTTTTCATGTGAGTAATGGAGGATGAGGGGGAACCTCAGCTTGGCAGCTGCGCTCAGGAGCTCAGGAGGCCTGGAGCAGGCGGCACAGGCATTGTCAAGGCAATTCTGAGAAGGCAACAACCGCTGGCACAAAAATAGCCTTGCTCAGTTGTGGTGCTTGCCTGGAATGGAATGCAGATGTGGGAAGAGGAGATGGAGAAGGGATCTTGGCTAGTTCCCCATGACCAGAGTAGTATTCATGGCTAGGATGCAAGGGGAGATAGGTGGTTCTTTATGACTGGCTACTGAAAGGGAAGATTTTCTCTCCTTATCCCCCTTATCTCATGCCAATCTCTACCTCCCATCCATGACTTTGGCATGTCCTGGTTTATGTTTTCAGACAGTGTCAGGGGCCACTGCTACAAGGAGTTTTGTGGTGTCAGCAGTGGCCATGGTTTTATTCTGTATTTGTGTAAAGATCAGTGCAAGCCTCGGGTGAGAGATGATGGGTGGCAGTAACGATGTGGGAGTAAGGATGTAACCTTTCTCTGCATGTTAGTGAGGTCTAGGGTAGTGGGACAGACTTGTGCCAATGGAGGCTGGACAGACAGCCACTGAACAGGCACCAGCAGCTCACAGCACGGACGCCAAAAATGGCATGGTCAGGGACAGGGGTGTGGACCAGCACCAGGAGTTGACCCCCAGGAAGTGTACCATGCCACTCTTCAATAGCAGGGTCTTGCTCCTTTGGGAGAGGACATCCAATTCTCCTCATCTGCCTACTTAGGTCCACCTTTGAAAATGAAAAAGATTAGTTGAAGGGTTGCTAGCCCTAGCCTGTCTCTCTTTGCAGACTTCTTTGGCTAAACAAACTAGAGAAAAACTTCTTTACTTTGAGGGTGATGGAGCCCTAGAACAGGCTGCCTAGAGAGGTTGTGGAGTCTTTCTCTGGAGATACTCTAAACCCACCTGAACACAATCCTGTGCATTTTGCTGTAGGTGAATCTGCTTTAGCACAGGGGTTGGACTAGATGATTTACACAGGTCACTTCCAACCCATAACATTCTGTACAAGGGGAGAACAAGCTATGGCTGTGAATTGCCCAGTGTCTCCAAAAGAAGACCCTTCCCTGGGGCTGCCTGTTTCTTACCCCACATGGCTTCTTGCTTTTGTGGCTCCCAGGCATTGTGCCAGATTGTGCAAGGCCACCATTTTGTACACCCCTCTCTCTCATTCTTGCGTGCTTATTTATTTTTTGGTTGGTGTCATGGGCCTTTACACTACCAAATCACCTACAGACACTGGTCAAGGAGATTTCCGTCACCATTCTACACAGCAGCTACATCCTTCTTTCCTTCCTTCTTGCCTCCTTCCCCTCTTCCACAGCACCCCCTGCCCTTTTTACCACCTCTTTGTATAGTCACAACAGCAAGGCAAGCTCAGGAGCCAAGCACAACACCAACACTTGGTGCTGCATGGTTAGAAGTAGTCTATGAGAGGCAAGATATGAAGTGGCTGAGACTAAGGTTCAGGCTGTCTGACTGCTTTACTGTTAGCCCCACCAAGTGAAGTAACTGCCTCAAAAAAAAAGGTCCTTTTGTCAAAGTTAATTGTGAACAATTGCTTAGAAGAGCGGCATAAGCTGCAGTGCTGTAGTGTGGCATCTCCCTGGCTACTGCTGCCGTTTAAGCTCCTTGGCCTGCTGGTGCTGAATGGAGGGTTTTTTGTTGTGGAGAAGGAGGTTGCTTTGTGTTGGGAGACATGATGAAAACTGCTGTATCTCTTTTTGTCATGACAGTTTTGGAGGGGAAGAGAGAAAGCAGCTGTGCTGAGTTCCTGGTGAACACCCTGAGACCTTATTTGCATAAGCACTTTCCCTGGAACAGAAACAGAGCTGCCCATCAGCATGGGTGATGGTGTTCTTCCCTGTAGGAATATGGGCTTGGGGGTGGCCCCACTGCATGTGAAGGGAGGATGAAGAGCAGATTTGAGGGAAATGCTCACAGAGTGCCATAAATCTGAGTGTGGAGACTGTTTGGAGTCAAAGAAAAATGAGTTCCTGCTCCTTCTCCATTTCCAGATACTTCTCATTGCCCTGCCTTAAGAGTAGAAAGCTATCCCTGCCATCGGGGAACACTGACACATCTTGCCCATCTCTGAGACAAGCCCAGCCTAATTCCCAGCATGCCCAGGCAGATGTTCCCACCACCCAGCCTCTTCCATCTACAGTTTTCTCAAGGGGCTGGTGAAAGGGAGCTGGGAGGAATACTGGTCTGAGCACTGCTGAGAATGGGCCATGGGGGTCTTCCCTGTCCCAGCAGCATCCTGCTCCCTAAAAATTAAAATTGTTAACATCAACTCAGTCACCGAAGGATGTCACTGAAATGATGCTTTGTTGGAGGTGAAGGTGCTGTTTTGATGCATAGTACAGATGGCACTCGTATGCCAGGTCTCCAAACCATGGACAGTAAATGTGGTTCCAGCCTTAGCATCTCATCTGTGACCTGTCTTGTCTTCTCCAGATGTCACTTTTCCTTCCACCCCAGTCTGTCAAGCTGTAAGACGAAAGCTGAAATGTAGCAAAGGGAAGACAGGCTGCCAGACTGAAAGGCCTTCCCGTCTCCCGCAAAGCTTGTCCACCTGATCTTCTTAAATGACCCTCAACGCATGAGGGTGAAAAAGAGCCTCATTTCAGGCCTGTCCTTGGGTCCTCGGGGAGTTGAATTGCAGACAGGTGACTCTGGGAACATGTGCTGTACAGACCAAGGTGAAAAATCTGGAATGCTTTTAGAGAGGCTTCTTGCTGGAGAAACATCGTTAGCTTTGAGCTGTTTGCATGTCCCCATGAGTGGGTGGAACAAGGTGAGAAAATATGTGGAGAAATAAAAAAGCCAAGGAAAGGAAAAGGCTGGTTTTAGAAGGCGAGTACCTTGGGTGGGGAAATTGATACTGGTTTTGGGAGTGTGGCGTAGAATTTTAATCAGCACAGTGGATACAAGTGAAACCAAAAGAAAATAGCTACATACTGGAGCTCCAGGGAAAGTTATCTGTAACACTGGTTTAAAACAGAGACAGAAACCATGAAAAGCAAGGGTTCATTTATGCAAGCAGAAAACAAAATTGCTAGTTTGAGCTTTTGTGTTTGTGTTTGGTTGTTTTGTTTCTTTTCTTTCTGTAAGAAAATGCAACTAAAAGAAGGCCTGGAAAAGTTGGGTTTTTTCAGGGCCACAGACAGAAGTATAATACTACATGAGCTGTTTCCTTTCATGCAAAAGGGTCTTGTTTCCCAGAATTCAAATGCATGATCTCCCTTGAGTTCATGATATGGTTGAAGAGTGCAGACCTGGGTCACCGTAAGCCCATGAAACCAGTAGTTCTGAACACTTGATCAGCAGGCATTCATGTACCAGTCTTCATGGAGACAGTATTTTGTTCAGCATGTCATCTTAAGAAACTTTCTTAAATCTTTCGCATTTCCTCACCATCCCCCCTCTCCCCCTGAGAGTATCTACATCCTCTGGCTAACGGTGACTCCCAATGGTTAATGAAAAAGCAATTCAAGTAGCTGAATTTTTGGGGCATCATATGTCCGTCTTTGCTTCCTGATCTGGCCAGGAATCAGCTGAACCACTACAGCCATGGCTTGTAGCCAATGTTTTTGCAATAGCTGCAGTGTGTTCTCTGGTTGTAGGGCAATGGTGAGGCTAAGCAAGCTGAATAAATGGGATCCTGGCTGTGATACCATGCTGTAGTGGCTCCTCTGATAGCTGGAAGGCTATGAGCATTGACAGGCCTCTTCTGCTATGAGACTCAGCAGGCAAATGCATACTTTGCCACAACCAAAAAGACTTCTTGTACCTTCAGATGGAGTGGTTTTCTGATGGATGGTAGAGTCATGGAGCCTTGGTATAACAGTACTGTCTCTAAATGAGTATCAGAAAATAGAAAAAGAGAAAAATTCCCCTCTCAGCTCTGCTTTCCAGAAGTGGACAAACTTGTTTAACTCTAAGGTGCCTTCCCCACTCCCGCCCCAAGTTGTCTCTTGCATCAGTATGCATTTAATGTTTCTTTAAGTAGCTGCGATGTCTTTTTTTTTTTTATTTTTTTTTACTCTTTGTTGCTCTCCCTGCAAGCAGGGACACTGAGTTTCAAGCCTGGAGAAAGTAGGTGTTTTCAAAACATCTGTTCTGGCTGGCAGTGTCATAAATGACACAGGCAAAAACGTCAGTCGCTACTCCAAGAGGAATGCAGGAGCATTTCATCTCTCCTGTGCCTCATTCCTTTCCAGTACGCTACTGAGCCATGAAACGCTCCCTGAGAGAAGTGATAGGAGTCACATTGCTTGTAGCTTTGAAAAACTGAACTGAGGAAAGAGATAAAAGACCAAAGAGAAAGGACACAATCTTACAGCTTTCTTCAGGGGCTAAGTGATCTGATCAGTTGGTTTCATCTCAATAGCTTGAGTTTCTTGCAGACACAATCCTACAGTTTTTTTTGCAGACTAAAGGAATGACCACTGGTTCCTCCTCCCTTCTGCCAGGGACACAGTTTTAGCATCTCTCCAAGGAGAAAGGAGGCACAACAAATATAACTATCACTTCCTCACACCATCAGGAGTCCTCTATGGGAACTGATCTCCTGCTCAGCACAAGCAACTGATCCTACAACTGAAAACTTGAGCAGTTGTTCTGAGGGGGTGTTTAACTGCTGAACTACTGACTGCTTAGGACAAGGTCCCTGCAGGGAAGGACTGAAATACCTCTAAAGAAAATCATCGCTCTGGGAGGTCCGAATCTCTTCTTGCACACTTTCTCTTGCTCTCTGCTGGCTTCCAACCTCCCCAGTCGTTGCTGCTTGATACTTAAGATAGCTGAATTTCTGCATTCACTCTCTTTTTCAGAGCAAAGAGAGGTGGTGAAGCTGTTTGATTTTGATGTGGTAGGTGAGATAAGATTTCTCCCCCCTGCCCTCTTCTTTTTCTCCCTGAGTGGCTCCTGTCCTTGCAGTTCTCAGGACTTGACTAACAGAGTTTTTAAATGAAGTGAAAGTCTTAATGTGAGGTGAATCCCAAGACCACAAACAGTTTGGACTTCAAACAGTGAGAAAATTGGCGCCGAATGATTCCGCACACAAAGCAGAAAACTTTCATTTCCTGCAGGCAGGATGGAATTGACTGTTATATTAAGACTTCAGAAGGAGCACTGCCCTGGAGTAATTTCACTGCTGTCAGGCAGTGTTGACATCTAGATTAACCTCTGTGCAGTGAATTTTACAGCAAAGCTTATTGTAATGCATGGGGGGTATCTCCTGAAAATCCCAGCTGAAACCCATAGCATCCCACCCTTCTGCACAGGAGAAAGGGTCGGGGGAGCAGCCACTATCATTTTTGACCCCAGCAGAGCGTGACTCTAACCTTATCCTGACCAGTTCTGCTGAAACTGATTTTCTACCATGTGAAAGTGACAGTAGCTCCAGCCTGTTTTGTTTCGTTTTTTAATTCCCCAAAGAGGTTTACATCACAAGGCTGACATTTTTTGCCAGTGACCAACAGCTTCCTTCACTCATCCACCCAGCAGCTCAGTCCTAATTAAAAGGCAGTAGTTAACCAGTGGCAATTAGCTGCTTGCACTGATTAACGCCAACATGTACAATCCACACACACAGTGCTCTGATCAGATGTGATCCAGGATTAAATGGCAGACAAACTCCCAGCTGATGTGAGATGATGGCATCCAAACCTACCCACCAGTCCACAGGCACGCTATTAACTCTTGTCTACCAAACCAAAACTGCATCAATTAAAGAAGTTCACACAGTTCATTCAGTACAAGCCAGAGGACATTGCAGAAGAAGTCTCTTGATTCCCAAACTGAATGCTCCCACTGTTAAGTTGGAAGCATAGGACAGACCCCAGGGCCTTTTGTCTTTTGCTGTAAGAGCAGCAAGATTTCTCAGGATGGAGCACAACAGCTTCTTCACTCTTGTGTGTGTGTATAGAGATAATCCCATCTGTGGTTCTCAAGTGCATCTCTGAGATGCATTTTGGGAAAAAAACAACAACAACAACAACAAAACAACAACAACAAAAAACCACCACCACCACCGCCAACAACAACAACAAAAAAACCAACAACAAAAAAAACCCAACCCCACACTGGTATCTAAAAAAAAAATGGAAGAAGAAGGGAAGGTTTTGTTTGTGTGGTTTTGCCACACCTTGTTATTACATGCAGACATTGCTCTGCAGTCATCTGCAGAAGGTTCTAGACAAGAGGCAAGATATCAGGTGCCAAACAGATTAGATACTAACCCTAAGGGCAAAATCTCAGTAATACTTCTAGAAATCTCTTTCAGAGACCACCCGTTCTCTCAGCCACAGGTCTTCATAGTAGGCTTACTGTGGTATTTGTCAAAGGCTTTGGATAGCCTATGAAGAGGGGACGTGCCTGTAGTTTCTCCTCATCTTCAGATAGAGTTGTGTGTCCCTGGCATTTCTGTAATCAGGCCCATCAGGAAGATTTACTACCCCCAATCAGAATACAGCTGAAAAGGCTACCCAAGGTTATAGAGAAGGTCAAGCTGTTGCTTTGGACTGGAATTTGCTTTGGAAGGAATTTGATGGACCAATTTAACCACCACAGCACATCAAAACCTGGTGGCTTCATTTAAAAAGTAATCAGTATTGTATTTCGCTTTAGACATCCGTGCATTAGTGTTCTGCAAATATGATTTCCTCTTTGTTTGCATTATTGATGCCATAAAATGTCAGACACATTAAAGAAAAAAAAAAAAAGAGGCCAACCTTTGGGGTTTGGAATGATTCTGGCTGAATTGCAGTTGGGTTACTTTTCTTTTTATTTCCCATGGTAGCGATGCACTGTTACTCATTCTGCTATTGCTTTACAAAGAGTTCTCTGTAAGTGTATTTATTCAGCCAACCATATTTCAGGAAACACATAACCTTGATATTTTTTTTGCTGTATGTGGCAGCGTGTGTATATATGTGTGTTGGTGAGGGTGGAGGGGGGAGGTGGAAGTTTTACAAAAGCCCTCTCATGTCTGGTAGTATGTTGGCTTTGAGCAATGCTGTGTGACTCCCTTCTGCTCAGGTGGCCGGTTTGATTTAATCTCAAGAACTGCCTTTTGTGATCAGGATTTGAGGTCCTCCAGTTTTGCACTGCCCAGAATCTGTCATCTGCTTTCATCATTCAGCAGCCATCTGCTATCCACAATGGTTTCTAGATGTCTATGCCACAGGGATTACACAGCACTCAAGTCTCAGGTATGCGATAGATGAGTTTTAGCTCTCATCCTGGACAAATGGCAAGTTTGCAGATTTAGTTTGGTTCCTACATTCCTCCCTACTCAAGTCTCACTGCCTACTGTTCCCAAGGTAAATACTTTTAACTGCTCAGTGCTTTTTCTCCCAGACCGTTGAAGAGCGATGGCTTTGGCAGCCATATGCTTTCAGCTTCACCTCTCCATAAAAAACGCTGATCCATTGTACAATTTTCCTGTGAACCTTTTGGAAGAATATTCTTCCTCTTAAAAATCTGAAAAAATCCCCAAGTCTTCTGTCTTACTGAAAGTAAAAGTGAAAATAATAGTGTAGAATTATCTCACTTATGTAGGGATTTTCCTTAGTGCTAGTATTTCTTTTCAGCTTTTTCTTTCAGTGACAGCAAGACTTGAGAGCAGGGGGAGAGGGATACAGAGGAGCACTCTAAGAAAGGGACTCAACTAGGACAGAGACTGCAAGGGTACCTGTTCTCTATTAGGCCCTTGCCAGCTTCATACAGCAAAAACTGCTCAGCTTTTCATGAGCAGCTTTCTGCCCAGCTCTCTTGTTCCCACTCCAGTTCTGAGGAATAACCTTCAGATCTCCTTATCTTCACTGTTCTGTTTCAGGAGTATCCTAACAGCCTGAAGAAGAGATAATGGGTCTGAAGGGGTGTGTAATTTAGTGTCTTTCTGCCCCTTTTTCTTCAGGGGCAAAGATAGGCAAAGTGGCAGAACAGAAAAATTATTTTCCCCAACAGGAGTGATCCAGTTTGTTTTTAAACTCAGATATTTAAGGTGCCATGAAACAGTACCTATAAATATGCCTTAAAATGTTGTATGAGCACAAGGAGTCTATTTGATTTTGGTTTTATGCCTGTAATTTCTCTCACCAAGAATTCAGCTGTTACTCAGCTCCCAGCAGGTTGTTCTGATTGCTGGAGAGATGGTTGGGATTGATTCCGACTGTGACCTGCTCGAGTCCAGCCTCATTCTTATGTAGCTAGATTGAGACAATAGAAATAATCAGCAAGGGACTGAATTGTTGTTCCCATGTAACTAAATTGTCTTTTGCAACACCTTGATAAACCTGGAAGGGGTTGAACACCCACAACTTTGTTTGAAGTAAGTAAAGGCTGTGGATACTGAGAGGCACTGAAGATCTCTATGATGTTAGGAACAGAACGGCAGGAGAGAGGAAGAGAAATGCTACAAGAAAAAAAAAATACAACCAAACCCAAATATTATCTCAGAAAAGACATTGGTTGGTTTATAATACAAGAAAATCCACTGCTGTATGTGAGAAAAGACTCATGAGTATTCACCGTGGCAACCAAGAACATTTGCCATCAGGACAGGAGCAGCTCTCTATCCTACAAACCTCCTCTCATTTTTAATTTCCTATTTCTTCTTCTTCAGCTAATACAGAACAAATCCTGGCTTATGGCTTTCTTGAAAACTGAAATTAAGGTAAGAGGCAGATTTAGGAGAGGGAGAGACCAGATCCTACTGGATGATACAGCAGCTTTGTAGCCCAGCACCTTTTCAGTAGCAAGTGCCTGGTGTGCCCCTTGTTTATTTGTTTTTCGTACAATCCCTGTCTGGTGCAAGCAGAGTTCACAGTGAGGATAAACCATTTCAGTCCCCAAGAACAGTAGGAAAAAGCTCCTCGTGACCGGGAAGGGTTTAGCAGATTCTGGCCTCCGGGTCAGGACCGCGGACAGCGGCACCCGCCGGGCCCCCGCCCCCCCCCCCCCCCCCCCCCCCCCCCCCCCCCCCCCCCGCCCCCCCCCCCCCCCCCCCCCCCCCCCCCCCCCCCCC
>JANIJG010011519.1:69658-89588 GCA_024611175.1 Megaceryle torquata | reverse complement strand
CGCCCCCCCCCCCAATTTCCCAAAGTGTCCGCTCCAAACCCGGCCCCAAAAAAATTGAGACACCCCCTTTTTAACGGGCTTGCCCCCCCCCCCCCCCCCCCCCACTTTCAGACTCCTGCTGCTAAGAATATGTGTGCCCTTTATCCTAGCTTTGAAATAGAGGGAGACACTTTGGAATTCAATTAGTCAAACAGTTGCCACAGCAACAAAAACATATAAACTTAAATGATTTATACTCACAGACACTACTTCAAATAGGAATAAATTTAATACAGCAGCTGGGAATGAAATGCATTGTACAATAAGAAAATTGTATTTTTTCTCTCCCTGATGATAGGCCTCAAGGTCTTAATGCAATATAGATGAAAAAAGATATTTGGGCAGAAGGAAGCAGAATACATTGTGCTGTATGTACAATGCTTGCTTGGAGAGTATAACACATAATGAGCATGTACATCTAATCACAGAGCTGCAATTCTGTTTGCAGACAGCCACAGATCAAAGATTGCAGCTAGCAAATTAACTGTGTGGTTTCACTTTCTTTCTTTGGCTCTCTTCCATCACATGACACCTTTCCTCTTAGGACACCCACCCCACCCACCCCAGGAGAAAACCAAATCTACCCTTATTCCAGCAGCTTCTCTATCCACTACAGAGCCAGGTCCCAGCCTGGTAAAGTGAGATTTGTGTGGGGTTTTTTTCTAGCAGAAATACTTTGATTCAAACATAATTCTGGGACTCAAATTAGAAATTAATTCCAAGAAACATGCAGGAAATTTTTTCCTCTTCAGGAAAACTATAAAAGTTTTCATGGAAATCTAGAGTAGTCATTCAAAGTGACAGTCACCTGCAGGATTTGTGCCCATGAAAAGCTGAACAAATAGTGATTGCCACCCTCCCTACAGCTCTCCATTGACTCTGAGTTGTCCTAGAGAGAACTACAGGTACATGGGCTGTGAGATTGCACAGGAAGTAACACATGGATAGGCCACTGGCATTAGCAGCAGTGCATCCTTAGTCTGGTACGTACAAATATATCTTTTTGCAAACAAAAAAGCTTTAATGAATGAAAATGTGATTTAGGGGCACCTTATTATTAGTTTCCAGTAAACAGGAATGGTCCAGAAGTTGTGCAGAAATTGCCTCCTTCCTTTCTAAAGGCACAGCAGCTGGTTTAACCCAGAACTGTGGAAAGCTGTGCACTTTCAGCTCATCTGCCTCTTTGCTGAAGTGCCAAAGCCAGCTGCTGTCAGACCTTGGCAGTGCCTGGACCAGAAACATCCAAGCAGTGCCTAAGAAAGTGGAGGTAAGTAGAAGTTACCCTCTCCTGGGGCAACTGTTTGGAAGCCATCACCTGCACCCACAAAGCCTGATCAGCATGGGCACCCACTACCATCAATGGGAGATGAGATTGCTAACACCCTTGGGAGGGCTCATGTAATGTTATGAGCAATTTGATGAGATTTTTCATCTGACCTGCTGAAGCAGACAGTGTTTATAGTGATCTTTATTTCCTGCCCAGATCACACTCATAGCACTTTCCCTTGTACTTCACAAGAAATTAAACAAGATGAGTCCCACGTGTTTTGG
The DNA here is from genome assembly GCA_024611175.1 of Megaceryle torquata. Taxonomy (NCBI): domain Eukaryota; kingdom Metazoa; phylum Chordata; class Aves; order Coraciiformes; family Cerylidae; genus Megaceryle; species Megaceryle torquata. Next base: position 87,998 of record JANIJG010011519.1, on the reverse strand, counting down.
GACCCTTTGTGCAAAGAAAACTTCTCTGGCTCAGATTATGTATTGAGTAAACATTACAGGTGTAAGTACAAGAGGGAAAAGGCAGAAAAGTACCTTTGAGAGAAACAAAGTACTTTCTTCTAAGTATAAACAGACAAAAACGCGGGCTATAGCTCTAACAGAAGTTACAGGCTCTTCAGTGTAAAAAATCGTTGGGCCAAGGTTTTCATGATTTGTTTTAGGTAGGAGGTCAAGAGTGCTGCTCATTATTAGAGTCAGCAGGTGGAGTAGAGAGTTCAGGATGCTTTGGGCACAGATTGAGATCGACACCTGCAATTCTCTTTGGCAGCTTTGGAAATGAAAGCATGCAGATGCAGAACAACAACTAAACAAAGCTAATAATGAAATCATATTTATGTAGGCAGGAAGGAAACTCAATTGCCAGGAGAGTACTAAAGTCTACAAGTGTAAATACATACCAAATAAGTCAGCTTGACGAGATGCCAAGTTTGTTCAGCATAGTATGGCACTTCACTGCTCAAGTGCTCCTGCAGGAGGGAAACCAGGAAAATGTCAAAAAGGTCAGTGGATGAAATGTGTAGCTCCATCAGTAAACTATGCAAACAAGCTCATGTCAGTAGGATTTAGCACTGTCTTTTCAAAGTGTTTCTTGGTCCCATCACATTAAAGCATGAGCATTTTGTTCCAGAGCTCTGGGTACTACCAATCTAGAGCTCACTGCTCACTTCACATGGCAAAGCAGAAAGCCCCACAATTTATGGATGAAGGAGCTGACATAGTGAGTTTCTCCACTTAAAGGTTCTGTATTTCAAGCACAAATTCACAGAAAGAAAATTCTTTCAGCTGGAAATATTGACATCATGAGGCATGTGGTGGGGCAAGTGGGTGAGGATCTGTGGAACTTGTATGGCAAATATTTGACTATGAAAGAGCCAAGACAATAAAGGAAATTAGTAGCTTTAGAATATCTCTGAGCTGCACTTTCAGACCAGACTATTCACAGACCCCAAGTCAAAGGGAAAAAAAAAACCCCTCCAATACAATACAAGTATCTCTGAAGATGTCTAGAGTGAAAATCAGAACCATCATGATATTTAGACCCTGGATCAATCTTCCACAGAGGCTGCAAAAGGCAAGATCCTAAACTGCTGAAACATGGAGCTAAGCCTGTAACAGCAAAATTCTTGACTCAGCTGGGAAGTCCCTTTCACCTCCCTGTTCCCATGAAGGTAACATCTGTTCTGCGCTTTCCCTGCTCCATCCCTCTTTGGTATCATGGCACAGAGAACAGCATGCTGGTATGTCCATCCCTGCTCCACTCCTTCTGGATCAGGGGACAGAGCAGTTCAGCAGCCGTCTCCCCAAGCCACAAACTACATCTATCATCATCTTTACATGCTTTTACGCAGCTGGCTCTCCTGATGATAATGTGCTCTACAGTTTCCCTTGCTGGTGTGGCTTATGTTAATACTCCATTAACATTGCTAATCAGAGACAGACTTCTGGCAGCATCTCCAGGGGATGAGCAAATGTTGTCCTATGCCTTTTAGTTTAGGCGATCAGACTTTCAGATGAAATCCATTCCCAACATCTCTGATTTCAGCAATTAAATGAGGCTGCAACATCTGGGAGCTGTTCAATGCTGGATGCATGTGGTTCCTACTGCTCCAAAATAAGTCCTTTTAAACCCCCTTTTATGCCAACCCTCAGATACATGACATTTGGAACTTTAATTCACTTGGGAAATCAAAGGCTGCTAGAAAGATGAGATGGAATCAAATCAAAGATAAAAGGTACAGAAGGTCCTGAAGGTCTAAAAGTGCAGACTGCTTCTTCCCAAGAGATGAAAACCTCAGTATGACAAACTTCAGTCACAAGAGATGAAAACGGAGACACGTGATGCATGTCATCCATTAGAACCTCAAGCAGGTTCGCAGGGTGCCTACTAATTGCACTGTGGCTACTGTATTTCTTATTCCCCTGGGATTTAAGTCTTGCCTTCTGGAGAAGCCTCTGGAAGGAGATCAGCAGACAGTTTTTGAGCTGATCCTACTGCCTTTTGGCACTGCTTCTTTGCTCTCCTCTTCTCTATCATTTTCCCAGTTCAGCTTACCCACCCCCATAAATCTAGATTTTATTTTTATCTATTCCTTCTTCCATTTCAGGAATACTTCCTAATGCCTTTTAGCTTTGCAAAAGGAGACTAGTTTTATTTAGATTAAGTAGAATCTGGTTCCATGATATATTTGGTCTCAAGAAACGGCTGGGAAGCTCTAGCTGCATAGGTAACAGGAAGGCAACTGCTCATTAATGCAATTTTCAGATCACCTCAGACTTTAGGTGGACTGCCATTCTCCACAGGATTCAGAGAGTATAAAATTAATGTTTGTTTAACAGAGGAGAAAAAGCAAAGGCCTACACAGTAGAAATAACTTTATTTCCAAGGAAAATATCATAAATGGGGCCGAATGAAACACAAATATTGATAGGAGATGTAATGCCTGTAAACCTCCCCAACTCCCTCAGCAACCTGCAACAGCTGAGTGGGAGGAGGATGCAGTTAAACCAGTGAAACAGTGAGTCTGATCAGCAAATTTATGCTCTCATTCAAACAGATGCATAAATCCATTTATTGGCCAAAATTAGGACATGCTTCCTCTTTACTTTTCCTTTTCCTCTCCCCTCGCAGACTCCCTACAGCTCATGACTTCTTGTCTTAAATGGAAGGCACTTCCATGACAGGAAGCAACATTTGCTGGTGATTCTTAGTCATATGGATACAAGGAGGAGAGCTCAGTTTTAACCAGCAGCTTCAGCCCAGTTACATCTTACAGCAAAGCCAACACTTGACTTTCCCAAAAAAGCCAATTCGATTTACAGTAAAAGGAGAACTCACAAATAAACAATCTACATCAGAATCTAAACGATTAAGTGGTTTATGACTCACATCCATTTGGAAAGACTTCTCCAAAGCCCTAGTGGTCTCACCAAAACCTATTTAGATGCACAGCTGAGACATGCAGTAGCTACAGGGTTTATTTCTAACACTTCAGGAGTGTGGTTTCCATGCCCACTCCTTTTAAAGGTATGAATTCCAATTTCAGCTAAGGATGTATCACGGTCACCGGAGATGGGGAAAACCATGTGCATGCATGCAAGGTCCATGGCACATGGATACAACCTTCAGTCACTGGTTGGAAGTGACTTCTAATACATCAGCTCATTACTACAGTAATGTGTTTTGAAGCCATTAATTAACTTGCTGCTCTCTCCATCATTCATGTCTACTTAGAAGAACTGCAGACCTGAAAAAGCTATGTGTGAAAGGCTGACATTTCTGTGGGATGTAGCCGAGCAGACCGTGGGCAGGTGCTATGAAAACTTCCTCAATACAGTGCTTCAGTGCAGCTTCATTGCATCCTGTGGCATCAGACCAATGCTGCCAGAGCAACGTTCTCTTGTTCTGACAGACTTAGTTCAACTGCCTCCCCCTAAAAACACTGCCACTGGGATATCCCAAATCTCAGTTCCATGGCCATTGGCTCTACAGTCTCACATTATACCTAAGTGGATAATGCCAATTAACAGAAGATGAAAAAATGTGTAGGGAAAAAACTTTGCCTGTTTCTCCTAGACATAAACTGTAACATTTCTCCAATTTATTCCTTATTCAACTGTTTTCATCAGCCTGTTTATGAATTTCTACCTTCTTGGGCTAGAGCTTGTTCACAGGTAGTTTAATACATATCCTCCATATTCAGTGGCTGGGCATGACTTAACAGCTCATTCACAGACACTACAACTCTTCCCTGGCTGGTTGAGGGTTAACTGCCTTGAGAGAGAACTGAGACCCAAAGACTAAAGATGATGTGTGCCTCCTATGCTGTTCTGCAATATTAACTATTCTGCAATTCACTTCTGTTTTGTTTCAGCAGCTTCCCTCACTGAATCATCAGAGAGCAAAATTGCTTCAAAATAATAACCAGCTACGTGGAAGGTTATTTGGAGAGGGAAAAGCAGAGTTTTACTCTACATTTACATAACTCTCAACTCACACATTTCATTCGCAGAGAAAAGTGTGCCTACACCTCTTTCTTCAGAGCCAGCACCTCAGGAGCCCACCCTCTCAGCCTGACCTCTGCTTCCTCTCTTTACAGATGAAACACCCTCCCTTATGTAACAGAGATATCATTGCAAAGACTTTCAGCTCAGGAAGGGAAATTTTCCAGGTTAAGAACAGTAATGAATGGATTTTAGGCAAACTCAGGTCCCACACCTCACCTAACATGGTGGGGTTGCTGCAAGTTAGTACTTCTGAAACCCATAATAGACTAGTCCTGTCAAAACATATAACATCTCTGTCTTTGACTAACATCACTGCACACTCTGAAGCAGCTCTATCCAGTGGATAGAAAGTACATTTGTAAGATTTCCATGGCACTTGTCTCTCTCTTTCATGCACACAAACGAATCTTAAAGTACAGATTAATATTTAAACAATCAGGGCTACAAGTATCTTCCAACCTTCCTGGACAGGAAAGTTCTTGAATGGAAAAACAGAGTGGGGAAAATGCACAAGGGGAAAAAAAACCTCTTTTCCAATGGGAATTTACTTTTAATTTCCGCTCCCTTTGATATAACCAGGATTAACTGCATTTCATCCCCTTCTAAAGGACACGTTGGGTTCCCAGCTGCTTTTCCACTATCAATCCCTGGAGAACAAAGCTTAGGAAGTTAAATGAGTTTGGGAATCTCATCTTCGCTTTTAATTAATTTGAAATGAACACTAATGACAGCACCAAAGCAAGATTGCCAAAACTTTCCCTGTCTGCATAAGGAAGGGTGAACACAAAAGAGATTGGGATCTCACCAACAGCTTTAACTTCAGTTGCTGCAGCTACAGCCAAAACCTTGGGGTGGAATAAGATCCAAAGGGTTCAGCAGTTATCTCCATACACCCCTGTAAGGCCTGTCAGAGTCTTGCCAGCAAGAGAGCAACTCACTGGGTTCACACTGCAAGGAGCTGAACTGCTATTTCCCTATTTAGAGCCACACTTCCAGCTTTCCCTGTTTGTTTTACATGAATTATGAAACTACAAATGCATTTCAAGTCCCTCATGTGGAAAACATGACCAAAAACAGCCTGGTGATCTTATTTTCCTACCATTAGCCTCACTCACGGGTGGCAGGACCCGTGGACTCCTAGGTTACTGCTCTGTTGGTTTTTAAAGACAGAGTGGAGTCATACTGAGACAATGAGATGAGTGTTAGGTTGCTTCTGGTTCTGACAAAGTGGCAAGACTGAGTGTTGGGTCAGGAATACTGAAAACCTGTGTCTGGAACTGAAGGCTGTTTAATCTGAGAACAGCTAACTCTGATTTTGCCAGAGACAGGGGTTGGGGAAGCCATTCTGCAGAGAACGCAACCCTCTCTGTCAGAAGTAGTAAAAGTTCAGCTCAAACCACAATACAGAAAAGGTTGAGGGAAAAGACAAGCAGGAAAGTGGACTGGATTTGCTGATCTTACAAGGAGATTCACTTATAGCCACTCCTAGTAAATGGAAAATAGAACAGGGAGCCAGATCACTACTGGAAATTAAGCCAAATGAGAAGAGAGGGTAATGTGAGAGAAAGAATTTGTATCCATCAATTTATGTTAAAGATCTACAGGAGAGACCTTGAGGATTCTGGGGTGGGGAAAGAATGAGTTTAAACAGAGCAACTCCCACTGCCCCAATTCACTGGAAACCATTCATCCATCACACCTCTGGCTGGCCTCTCTCATTCTGAGCCCACAGCTTCACAGGAATTAGGCTCAGAGCATCAGTCCCAGCAGTGTATCCTTGCTTCACTGCAGCGCTTCTGCCACCACTCTCCTGCAAGCCCCCACTTTGTCCATCCTCTCAGTGCAAGTGTAAATATAGAGTGTGTCTTGCTGTCCTATGGAGGAAGGCACTTGCTGCCAAAATGACAAGGTTCAGCCCAGGAACGGGGGTTACAGAGGTACCAATGACCACAGATAAGAAAGGGGAGAACTGATTCATCAAACAAGCTTTAATACTTACCTACTCTGGCCCCTGTGTCTGGTTCCGCAGTCAGGGAGACAGATACTTGCAGACATATATAAGCACAGGCTGTAACCATAATTAAAAAGACCATGCCTAAAGAAAGCTTTTGTTCAGTTACGATCTAAGGCATTAGCACCAGCCTGGCTCTAATCTGCATTTGTTTGTGCAGGTAACCAGCCTGCAGCCTGAGGTTAACCTTAGAGTGCCTTTACAGATGTGGAAAGTGATTACCTCATTTAAATTAAACAAAGATTCCTATAGCTGCTGTTGTGACATCGCTTCCTGTCTGTAATTGAGCACCAGCATATTTACTTGGGGGCTTTTGTGGTTGGGCGTAAGTTGTTTGCAAGATATTTTTACTGCCTGCGAGGGAATCTCTGAGAAAGGATGAAGCAGAATGTCTTGGAATGCAAAGTACTGAGCTGGATTTTAACCACTGCACAACAGCAAATGGGTTATGCTTGGCTTTTTACTATTCAGCTGGTAGCAATAAAACAGTGCTTGGCTTACTCCTTTACAGAGCCAAGTTCTTTATCTTGAAAGAACAATAGTGAAAAAAAGACCTGCAAAGGAAGGAGGCAGCCTTCTGCAAAGTCCCCAAGACTGGCTCAGAGCTAAACACAGGGGACTTAACTCCTCCACCTCCATCCCCCGCGATGGCAGCTCTCTCCCCCGTTCCTCAGTGCACCCAGGGTCAGAAACACTACAGTTCAGCCTTGTCTCTGGTTAGTGAGATAAGCATGAACGTGCCATTTACAGCTACTCATCTTAAGGGACAGGGAGACAACTTCAGCTGCTTCTTAAGGCAGTGCTCACCAATAAAGCACAGAGGGAAAGTCCTTCCAGGCAGTAACAGTGCACAGCATTGCCTCCGCACTCTGGGAGCTCTCCACTAACCTCTGCAGGTACCTCACTGCATCGTTGGCAGCACTGGTATCTGGAAGGATGATGTTCACCCAGAGGCTCCTAATCTTAGCATCCACTTAAGGCAGAGAAGAGACAGGCCTCAACAGCAATGAATAGAAAGGGCTTCTTAAGTAAGACTGATGGGCACAGACAGATCCTCTGGTGCTCTGCTTCGCCAGCTCCCAGATCTGTATCAGCATCATACATTATATGGCCATCTTACTCCTTGGCTAGGGACACAGTCATGGTTCAGTGTTTTAATTAGCCTACTCCAGGCTATCTTGGCCATAAAGGCTCACAGAGAGAAAGATAAACATTATGCAGAAATCATGTCAATTTATAAAATATTCAATTAAAGAAAACAAACAGTATAAACTAAGATCATCAGAGCTAGATGACAGGGAAACCATCCTGCTGAGAGTCAGCTGCCTCTGTCTTTGGGCAGGCTAACATATTACTTCTCTGCACTTCTTGTACCAGGAGGGGTCAGGAAGAACAGGACCACCTGGGAGGTAAAGTTATAGAACAGGTCATTCAGCAAGGGGTTTTGGCAGCTCAGTCCAGGGCCCCTTCACCCCCTCAAGGATCAAAACACTGGTCTTCAGAGTTTTCTTCAAAGCAAGGGGAGGCACAGTCCATCTCAAGTTTATAATCATGAAGTAAATTTCCATTTCTTTAAAACCTAGTCTCACCATATTCAGTTCAGATGTCTGTAAATCGCTGAAGTATAAAGCTGACTTTCAGAGGCTTCTCTTGCACTCACACCAATCTGGGACTCTCAAGCTCTGCTGAGGAAGGACTATTTTCTAATAGGGTGTGTGAAATGGGAGAAAGGATGCTGGGAACAAGAGCAGCAGCATGTCCTGCCCCCAAGGTTGGGCACACAACTGCAGGAGCAGCAACTACATTCAGGGCTAGATCTCATAAAGGAAATGAGGAGTGGAGAAAATCACAGCATTTAGGGATGGAAAGGTTCATTTGCTCGCTCTCTCTCCTAGCCCACCAGTGACAGATTGCTCCCTTGTGCTTTGTCCTGTGTTTAATGACTCTAGCAACTAGGGCTTCCATCTACTCCCTCAGAGAATGATTCTATGGAGCTTCAGGAACCTCCATAGAAGGAAATTTTAGAGGCACAGCCTGTGTTTACCCCAGTATAACTAAGTGGGATGGAAAGTGGGGATGAGGGTAAATAGTGCCTTTAGTCTATGCTGTGTCTCTGGAGTACTTGGGGTAGGCTTGCACCAAACCTCCCACCATCAGTGCTTCAGCAAAGTCCTTTTTGCCAGTGTGAGTCCCAACTGAGAGCTCAGCATCTGGGCCGTGAGGACCTGCCTCCTCCACTGCCAGCCTGAAAAGATCCTGGGGAGAATGCAGTACCTCTGCGTGCACCCCAGGCATTAACAAAGCAGCAAGTGGAGAGCTACCTGTGCTGCTGGCCCTTGGCATTTCTTCTGCACCTTTTCCCAGCCTTTTTCCTGCAAGGCCAGTACTGTTTTCAGAGAGGGAAAGGAAGCAGTGACCCTGTGAGTATTACAAATCTCTAAGCCTCTCTCTAGGGAGCGGAGAGACAGGACTGCTCTGGCCTCAGTAAGTTGCACGTTGTGTTACTATCTGAGATTCTCATTATCTCCAATGGAAGCTGTGATTTGTTTCTCAGTTCTCGTTTCTCTTTGTACACAGTTGCCTCTCCTTTTAAAGGCAGCTTTTCCTAGGAGCTCTGGCCTCAAAGGTTCCTTTTTCTTCATGTGTGAATTACAGATGTCACAAACACCTCCGACATGGTGCATGATTCCTCATTCAAATGCAGACTAGCTGAGGGGGAAAACAAGTCTTTAGATCTATAGCATCCCCTGGGGATATAAGCATAGGACACACGTGTGCCAGTGATAAGCCAAACTAGACACTGGATGTCACCAGCACTCCACTGGAAACACAGAGGATGGAGCAGGTATCTGGCAGTAAAAACCTCCACTCTTAAAGCAAGCAGTCTGGTTAGCCAAAAGAAGTGTTGGCTGGGCATGAATTAACAAGGATCATCTAATGTATCCTAGAACCAGAAAAAATCCAGGAAAAGAGACCCAGGTGAGGTAATGAAGGAAAAAGATGAAAGGAGATTGATATCCTAGCTTGGAGTGAAAAACAAGACCAAGGACGGTGTAAGAATCTCCCAGATACCCAACAGTCTACAAGCCTTAACAACGGCCAAAGAAAATAGGTGGTGGGATGGAGGAGGCCATCCCTCTCCTGCAAATCCTGCACACAAACATTCCTGATCCCTGATCTCCAGAAAGGAGAGTTTGTCAGTACAAATGAGAAATACCTGCCATGATAAGCCAACATCTCCCAATGAAGAAAACCTACTAATGCATGTCAGCACCTTCACTTCCATGCTTATAGAAGCCTTTCACTCTTCTACCCCAAGACCCTATGCCAGTATAAGAGAAGAGTAACCTTGACAAGATCTCAACCTGGCTGCTGCTCAGATCTAGGCAAAGCCCCAGCTAACTCTCAATGACGTCTGTGCACTGAGAGACACAGAGAGGCAAGGTGTCTGAGGAGAAGGGAATGTAACCCTCATGCACCAGACCCACTGTTCAATCCACAGTAGCATATTCACATTACCTCTGATGCTTTCTGGAAGGGTCCCCACCTCCCAAACACGTGTTGGAAAGGAGATCTGTTTGCTTCCTGCAGAAATAACTGGGATTACAGGGTGTGTTGGCAGTTTGGGTAGACATGATCTACACTAGGCTGCCAGACATGGAGCTCCTGGACAGGTACAAAAGTGTGGATCTTCTCAATGCCCTGTAAGGCTGAAGGTAGATTCCTCTGATCGGAGATGCTGGAGAGCTTAACGTCACAAAATGATGTGTAAAAACAGGTGTTCACACTTTTGTGTGTGCACTGACATCTCCTGCTGGATGGAAAAAACCAGCTCAACTGGATGGAAAGAAATGGCTTAACTGCCCATCTCAGACTCAGTCCTGTCAATAACTAGAGTGGAGTCCCTTTTGAGTGGGTTTTGCTGCAAAAGCACAAGGAGAGATTTTGGTACACACCTCCCTCTCAGCACTGCAGCAAAGATTTGGGTGGAGGCTGTGAAACACAACACAAATCTTAGGATGACTGTGGCTTTATTCCAGTTTGGGAGGGTGAAGGCTCCCACCAAGCTTTTCCTAACGTGAAGAGCCTCCTACCTGGCTGCATAATTATGTTTCTGTGTCCAGATGCTCTGTCTGGCTGCTTGTTTTAAGCTCTCCACTGTTTAATACCTGGCTTTGCTGGAGCACCAAGGGAGACAAGCACTTGAACTGACTGCCACCCTTCTTTCTTTCTTCATAAACGAAAGCATGGGAGTGCTTCACTGGCCTTCTAAATACAGAGGCTTGAAATTAAATTATAACATTGCTGATAATCAGCAGACCAGGGATTAAACTGATTGGGGCCCTGCCAGACCAGATTTAGCTTTCATTAAGTTCTGCCCACAAATCAGACTTGCCCATACCCTTGCTCTCCAACTTACAATGTGCACAGGCGCACAGAGGGAGAGCAAAATCCAAAGTACTTTACTGTTTAAAATTCTAATCCTTTCAAGGTCCGGAAATACCTGGGGTCTAGCTACCATGCTGTCTATCCAGCGTCTGCCGTTAGAAGTAAAAACCTGAAAGCAAGTCATTTACATGAGGGTTTAAGAGGGATGTAGAGAAACTACAAGAGCAGGAATGTAATCAGCAGCACAGAGAAAGTCTGAAAGGAGCTTGTCGATCCCTGTGAAATACAGCACGAAGCTTATTTAATTTTTTTTTTTCTTGTGTGTGTAAATTTCCTAAACAGTTGACCTAAATGAGTTCTTACCATGATCAGATAGTCTAGGACAACAGAGTAATCCTTCTAATAGGATTACAGGCTGTGCTAAAGGAGACTTCAGGCTTTTCTGCTCTGCACTGTACTACGTACACAGATTTGTGTCCATTACCTGCAAACCCACTATTTTCCCTGTTCCCCATTTATCCCACTCATTACCCAGCCATTCTCACCCCAATTCTTGGTTTCTCTACAGCTGCAATAAAGTAGTCATCAGTCTTAGGCTGAGAAAGGGAGAGGGAATAAATAAAAGAGCTGAAATCATAAAAATGGACAGATGGGGGACGGGTATTGCCCAGTGCCAGCCAGCCTTCCCAGTGCTATTCAGCAAGACAGCATAAAATCCAAGACTTGCAGGCAACACAAAAGCTGGCAGAGCAACATGTAGCAATTCAGCAGGAGGTCCCACAGAACTTTGCAGACCTCCTGGTATGCCGGACCTGCGCAAACCAAACACCTTAATAGAGGCAAACACAGAGATATGCATCAGAGAACAAACAAAGTAGGACAGATCTACCTACCAGCTGCGGTTGGAAAGCTGCAGGGAAGTGTGAGGGAGTCTCTGCAGTGAGAACAAGAAAAGAAAGCGATGCACACACACAAAGGAAAGTTATTTCCTAATACAGTGACTGACTGTGAGCTCCCAGAGAAGGATATAGTCAGTAGTGTCTAATGCAGTCTTTAGTCACATGCAAAGGGATGGAGAAGGTGGCTTGTAACTTCAGACTGCATGAGTGAGACCAATGCTAGTGTGCTGATAACAGATTTCACAAATACGTTTTTCAAAGGTTGCTAAGAAGCACTTAGAGATGGTGCTGGAGAGAATTACAAAAACCAGATGCGGTGGGAAAAACGCCTTGCTGTGAGGGACTAAGAGGAGCTCAATTCACTTTATCAAAAAAGATAGTTGTGGGGGATAGCAACTTAGTAACTTCCAGCAGCAAAGGTCTCAAATATTAGAGAGGTTTCTGCTCCTATGCAGAAAGGCATAGGAAGAACCAACAGCAGCAGAAAGGTTAAAGTCAGATGAAGCCAAATGGTACATCAAGCCTACTTTTGCAATAATGAGGAATAGGAAGAAAGGACAGTGTTTTTTGTTTGTTTGTTTTTTTAACATGCCTTTCAATTAGAACTTAGAAGACACTTGGAATTATCCCTGGGAGGTATCCTTCAGCCAAACAAATTCCTGCATTCAATGCAGGAGAAAACAAATAAAGTGCACTGCCCTACAATATTTCAGGCTGCAGCCTAGATCAGGTGGTGGCCTGCAGACACGTCTGCTGCAGGATGACTCTGTCCTGCCTGCCTTTCCCTGGGGATACAAAGAACAGCTGATCCACCACTCAACAAACACCCAAAAGAACACCCTACTAAAACAAATGTCTCCTCTTGTGTTCATGCATGGACAGACACAGAGCAGTCCAGGCTCTTTTGAACATGTATAGATCTGCATCTGAGAACATGTTCCTCAACACACACCAGCTTTCATGTTTGTCTTAGCACAAGTGCCCCAGGTCTACTCCTAGTCCTGAAGGAGCACTAAATGACAACACTTCACAGTGCTGAAGACTCACTTGAAGACATGGGTTAGTTCATAGTACAGTGCTCATCAACCATATCACCTTCAAAGGACCCTCTGCCCAGCTCTCAGAAACCACCACCCCACCCAAGGACAGAGGAGCTGAGCTCCTCCACCTGTACTTACCTACCAAAACTAGTTCTACAGAGACTTTTTTTTTTCTTTTCTTTATTTTTAAAAAAGAGAATTAATGAAAAGCACCAGAACAGACAACCCCATTTCTTTTGGCATTATAGACTTCACTTACCAGAAACCAAAATGAGGTCTCACAGCACAGCAAAGGGCTGTCAAATGAGAAGTTAATCCCCAAACCAACGGGAAAGGTAAAAAGGTTTGAAAGATTTAGAAGTGACTTGTTGCTTGACCTCTAAAGATGCTGGAGCCCTGGGTCAGCAGCTATCCAGTACCTGTGATCGAGTAGGTGACATAATACAGATGACTGTGGCTGAAAATTAATTGATGTTATATCCCTTATAAATCTGGACTACCTGGCCAAAGCACAAGGCTCTCAGAGTGACTGAGAACTGCTGAAATATTCATAAGAATGAGATATTACTTTGGACAGCTGAAGCAGAGGATTGACTTTATCACTCCCTCTTCTCCTTCTTCCTCCAAAAATACAAAAGCTGCCTCAAAAGAAGGAGGCAAAACTTTTCTATTTCCACTTTTGCAAAATGTTATTTTGAAATCAGAACTACTTTCACTTTTTGGAAGTATGTAATGCCTGCAGGCTGCACAGTTTCATAGGCGTGTATGCAATATATAATACAACTAAGACACAGGCTAGCACCCCTCAGATCCCCCCCCCAGAACCATACCCCCCTCTCCAGCAGCAGGACCATACTAACAGTTACTTTTGAAGAGGGAGACAAGATGAAGGCATGGGATCCATTTTCAGATGCTGCAATAAGCCATTAAACACACTCACATGGTTGAGGTTTACTCTCCAAGCTCTCACATACACAGCAGTGGAAACCTTGGCCCTGAAGCTTATCCGTGCTTTGGGAAGGGGAAATGAACAAGAGGAGATTCATCACTGCCAAGAGAAGAAAGAGCTGCTGGAGACCTGTCCTTTCTGCAGCTCATCTCCCAGGTGAACTGAGGGTCTAATGAAGATGATTGGAGGGGATAGGTTAGGGAAGCTGCAGTGGTAACTAATCCAGGGAGGATGAAATGAGAAAGAGAAAGGAAATGAAGTGAAGAAAACAGGTAAGGTGCTGAATTAAGAAAATCCAGGCATGTGAAAGAGTCTTCCATTGTACCCTTGGTGTGGTTCAGCATCTGAACCCACATCTCCCTAATCTGGTACCCAGGCTTTGGTGCCTCCTTAGCAGAACCAGCCTGGAGCCTTCCAGCCATCTATCCCCTGTTCAACCAGACAGGCATCTCTATGCTTAGCAGCACCTACTTGCTCACACAAGACATGTTTCTCTTGTCTCAGCACTAGTTATGAAAAAGTCTACAAATGATATTATTTATAAGATATTTTAGGGCTATATTAATAATTAAAAAGGAGTCTCATCCATCTTCTTCGTGCTGCCCTGCTCTCCCCAGTATGGCTGTGGGTTGACTTGCAACATATACTTGGGGAGCATCATGTAGGCTGGCCAGGCTACCAGCTCCATCTTCACTGATGTATTTGCACCCTGGCAAGACAGCATCTCTCACCTTAGAGTTTCCTTGCTTCTCAAGAGCTGTTTTTCACTCTTTAGACATACAGAACTGCAGCCAGTTTCTTCACCCGCTGCCTAATAGTTATGACAGGGTAGGGAAATGGGGGATATTTTTGCTCATGGGCCAAGGACAAAGCAACAAGAGTAATTACCCAGAGTCTAATACACAGCTGGGTCCCCACACAGGCTGCATGAAGTGCTTGTATCCATCACCTACACAGTGGTAACTGCTGTGGCAAGTGCGCTCAGAAAAAACTAACACTCTACTTTTAGCTCTGACTTATCCCATCAAGCTCTTGGCATCATGAACCACTGCTCTCTAAATGAAGATTCAGCCTATGCTTGTTAACAAGGCCAAGGTTTGGGAATGATCCCACCATCTCTTCATCAATGGCAATGGCTAAACTCAGCACAAGGAAAGGCCTGATCTCATTTCTTTACTGGCCCATTCAGGTAACTAGGAAAAAAGTTCAGTACCCTTTCACTTGCATGATCAATATTAAGTCATTCCAAGCCCACATCTTCTACTCCTCTTCCTCATTCCCCAGCTTCTTCCATCTACTCCAATGCATCCTTTCCAATGAGCAGCACTTGCTGTGTAACCAAGATCCAGGCCAATCAGCAGCAGATCAATTGCAGAAAGGGTTATTATTAAAACATCCATTTCTCCATTGTCTGGGGCTCTGCCACAGCTCTGAGCCACACAAAAGCTGCCAGCTGCAAGGATGACAGGGCTAGGCGAAAAGCTCTCCCTTCTCTGCTGTGTGATGGGTTGCACGTCCAGCAGGATCAGCACTTCAATAGCAACGTGGAGAATTTTTAAAGGCATTTGTTTATTGTGGCCATGTGCCACCATTTGACTTCCTGAAAAGCCCAGGAGGGCACCTAAACACAATATCTTCCAGAGAGTGACAGTCAGGGCAGTCGTCACTTGGTATTAAGCAGACACCTTCAATACAGATGAAGAAGACTACAAAAGAAGCATTAAACCAGTAGTTACATCCCTCTCTTACCCTGGTGCCTGTTTCAACTCCTCAGCCTGTCATTAGGGGCTGCCACAGGGGACTGTATCACAATTGAGCAGCATGAACCACACAGGGAGAGAGCACCTCCCACTCCCCCAGCAAGAAAAGCCTCTACAGCAGCACAGGGCAATGGGGTAGAGCTACAGGTACCCCTGCATCAGCCAAAGACCTCACCTTTCCCTAAAGGTGATGATAAAACCTCGGGAAGGCAGTTTCTTAGCACAAGAGAGGAAGAGTGCCATTTTAAGTTTGCTTTTGGATTTCTGGTACAGTTCTGCAAACACACCAGCTCCCAGTTGTTCGTGATGGGAAAGACAGCATGATGGTCCCACATTCCATGGGCTTGCTTCCAGCTACAGCTTTTAAAGCAGGGAGAATTTTTTTAAAGCTTACTCTGCCTCACCAGAGAGCTGTTCATGCACCCCACTCCAATTTGTTGGTATTATTTTCCAAGAGAAACCAAAAGGCAGAAAAAAAATTTTATGCAAAGTTTGAGGGTTTTCCCTCATCCTCTACTGCTTGGGTGGAGTGGCAAACCCCAGAAAATTCTGAAGCATTCAAATAAACTTATTCCTCATATGAACACTCTGAGATGGTTTAGAACAATGAAAAATTCCTCCTGTTCAAAACCTGCAGACTGTCAAAACTCCTCACAGAGACATTTTGACAAGCTCAAACTATAAACCCCGTAAGGTTCACTGCCCATTAATATTCTTGGATGATTCCTTCCTCTTTTTGATTGTTACCAAATGCAAACAGTTCTTCCAGACATTCTCATGTCTTGTAATGAACAAGAAAAAAAAAATTTAATACAGAAGACAGAAAAATAATCTGAATATCCAAGATCTCGCAAGCAAGCTCCCTATCTATAACTAGGTGGCATGAGTTCATCATCCTTCCCAACAACTTCATACAGGTAAACAAAATGTATTTTCACACTGTTTTGCACAATGAATTTTGCACATGGTGAAACAGAGTTTGAGGGCATCTCCCACTCCACCTTTCAGCATTACATAATTAAGCTGGTCTAACCAAAATGGACAGGGAACTAACGTCTGTGCAGCACAGTCGCAGGGATCCCCCATAGGGATCTTCACACCCTGTCTGACTGCTAAGGACATATCAGCAACATCCAGAAAACCCCACCAGTGAATGTGATCCCATGAGAATACCTGGAAGGAGACTACAGGCCCCACTTGTGCACAGCCCTGGTATAGCACCTGGAAATATTTATGGAGAAGAACAGCACTTTTTCCATATGCTGTGAAGGTCTGTGCTTTGCATTTGTTTTTTTAGTCAGTGTAGATGGCTGCAAGATGGACCAGAAGCACCACATGTCCCTCCTTACCCAATGGCCTGTGCTTCACAGTGAGATTTGGTTGACAGTGCTAGACAGCGGCATAGATCAGCAAGACTCTGCTCTCTGTGAAACTACATCAATAAATGTACAGCTGAGACAAGGGAGTGCCAGGAGAAAAATATATATGATTACATTCCTATTGGCTTGAAAGTTTCCCTGCACAGTCTGTCTCTGGGCTGCATCTTCCCAGCTCAGTTGAAGCAACTGATGTATATTCTGTCAGAGCTTTGATATATTAAAAAAAGGGAGGTGTCTGAGTCCACTCTAATCCTGTTCATTTTTAACCACGTTTTCTCACAAAAGCCATCCCAAGGACACCTCCTCCACCTGAGTAGGGGGACTGGCACGTCTGCAATGCACCAATGACTGAAAAGTGAGGGAACTGTGCAGAAAAAAAGCCCTTTTTCTCTGTCTCCTCTCTCAAACATCAAGCATGACTAACTGCTGCCACTGCAGTTCCAATCCAACTGTGCAAACATCAGTCCCTGTGCTAGCTAGGGAGAGCCACTGTCTGGAGGCTGCAGGAACAAAAGGGAATTTCACCTGGAAGAGAAGTGCATAAATAAAACTGATAAAAAAGTTTAAGGCCTCATGGAACGTGTATAATGTGCTTTATCAGAGATACTGGCGCCTGTGCTTAAATACTGCCAGGGAAAAAAAAAAAATCTCATAAAATTATTACCCTTTCACTTAAGTCAACAGCAGTGATACCATGATAGAAGCCAGCAGTTATGTCACATTGTTTTATCACTATAATTACATCAAGAACACAGTAACTGTCTGTGAAAGATAAGATGAGGGAAGCAGTTCTTCCTGTTCACAGCACTGGGATTTGCAGACTGGTTTGAGGTTTGGACATTACATTCAAGTACTGTCCTTAAGTTCTGAAGGGCCACATGACCGAGGGAATAAAATCAGAGGGCTCTTCTGACTTGCCTTGCTGCTGGTGAGTTTGTAGGAGTTAAAAGTCAGTCCTTAGGATCACAAAAGACCAAAATATTGGAAATTTGTCTCTGGACAGTCCTTGGGCCTCACAGGCAGTCCAGGCTCCTGAATGTCCACAGCAGGGTCGCATGAACACTCCCACAAGTTGGTAGAGGAGAGCGCTTAGCCACATGTGTTGAGCAGGAATTAGCCTCTCCCCAGGCAGAAGAGATACGTATCTGAGACTACACCGACTTTTTAGCCCAAGAAAGTCCTTTACATGGAAGAGAAAAGCAATTCTGTGCAGCTTGTAGAGTTACAGCAAAAAGCACTGAAAACTCTTTTCCTGATGCCAAAATGACCTGCTGTCCTATACCTCACACCTGTGCTCCATCACCTCTCTTACACAGCACCATCCAGATACAAAGTGGCATAATCCCTGTGGACCCCCTCCCAGAACAACCCAACATCCTCCAAATGTTTCCTTCCGGGGTGTAAATCCCTAATGCATCATGAGGCTGTCACTATTTATTGTTTTCTGCTCCTGTCTTTCCCCTTTATTTAGGAATTCACTGCAGTGAGGTTCCTTCAGAAACCTAGCAAGATCCCTGGCTCCTATATCATGCTGACAACTCATCTGTTTTTAACCCTCTTTCCCATGGATCCCTCTATTTATTGTAAATTGCTCTGAGGCACCACAGCATACAGCACACAGTATGATGGAGCCTGGAAAGCTGCAATTGCTACAGCTTTTAGTTGTCAACTGAGATTGTAAAAACAAATAGTAAAAATGAGTTTCAGAGAGTAAGTACTGGTTTGGTATTTTTTTTTTTAATAGCAAAAGACAGGATAAGTCACAGACTATTGTAAAAAAAAAAAAAAAAAAAAAAAAAAAAAAAAAAAAAAAAAAAAAAAAAAAAGAGTACAGGACGGCCCCACATC
>JANIJG010011519.1:0-69558 GCA_024611175.1 Megaceryle torquata | reverse complement strand
AAAAAAAAAAAAAATAACTAAAATAATGAAAAAAAAAAAAAAAAAAAAAAAAAAAAAAAAAAAAAAAAAAAAAAAAAAAGAAGCTGACAGGCTGGCCCCAAATCTGTTTTTCTACTACCCCCTTACTCAGAAATTCCCTGAATCATACAGTTATTAAGTCTTTCCACACTTGGACAAACAGGATTCAGGCAATAAGTAAATACAAGACTCTCCTTCTGCATTCTGATCCACAAGTGTATTTTTATTGTCATTTGTTGTCCTCAATTATAGCAAGGAAAAACTCTCACAGCACTACTACCCTTTTCATCCCAGAGTCATTGCTTTTTAGGGTTGTGTGGAGGTTGCCCTGCAGAGTCCAATACACAGACACCAATGCCCTCAGTGGGAGCACTGAGGGGAGGGATGGTCAACAGCATGGTGGGCATGTGCCTGGAAGGACTAGGATGACACCTAACTTCTACAGAAGATGTTGTCCACCTTTCAGTACTTCATTAGTGTTAATCTAGGCTGCAGAGAAGTCCCAAGGGAAACTCAGTGCTGCAGAAGTGGATATAGGGACCATCTTCTCTGCGAGATGTAATACAGAGGAAGATGGTGCTGAGGAAAACAAACCTGTTTACCATTTACCATCCTTTCCGCAAAAGTTTGAAATAAAATATCCTCTTGTCTGAAGTGAAGAGCAACAGTGCTGCTAGGGATGATCCGTCATGCCACAGAACTTTATCACAGTAATTACATCAGGAGAAGGTTTACCATTTGAAAAAAAAAAAAAAGAAAAAAGAAAAAAAAAGAAAGATTACAAGAAGCAATTCACCAAAACAGCAGCGGTGTCACAGCTGAGAGATAGGCAGAGAAGAGAAATGAATTACATGGGAGCAATTGAGAACAAATTCAATGTGCAAAGGGCTACACGTTGCTAGATTGTGTTTAGTGCACTGTTGAGCATGTCAGCAAGCACAAGATTCCATTTGTATCCACACATGTACTTTTGCTAATTATGGAAATGAATTTGCAGAGGGCCTTCAGAAAAACACAAACACCCAGAGATTTTTCCAGGTTCCTAAAGAAATTAGCTTAATCAAAATCCCTGACAACCACAACCACACAGGCTGGAACTGTCATGCATCATGAAAGGACTGTGCTTGCATGTCCCTTGACACCCCATATTAACAGCACAACCATCAGACTGAATGTTTGACCTGTCAGCAGCTCAGGGAAGGGCCCTCTGTTGTTTTAAAGCCTTGTGGAAGCACACAGGGGATGCTAAACTGGGCTCTTGTATTGAGCCCATTCCAATATGGCAGAAGCAGGCACCAGTGAGACAACAGGCTTTCTTGCCTACAGACCAAGGGTCATGCATCACTGAAACAAAATTATCTTTCTTTTTGTCTTTGACTCAGCAAACTCTTGAGGGGGGAACATCATACAGCCCTTCTGTGATAAAATGAAGGCCATTACAGCCAGTCCAGTGAGTGGTGAGGTCCCAGCAGCAATATTACTGAAGGCTATTTCCTCTGCCCTAGAGTCACCCTGGTGTCTTGCTCATCATGGAAACCTCCCCTGCTCACCTTGTGTGACTTGACAGGCATGTCCTGAAGGAGTCATATATTGGAGAGAGATTTGCAGAGAATCTGCAAGCAGGGAAAGCCACCTGGATCATGATGATCCAAAGGAGACATAGAGCAGGGAAAGCAGAGGGAAGGAACATTCAGGGCAGCACAGCTTGCTCTAGGCTGATGCAGGTGCTAAGGCTTCCTACTTGGCAAAGTCAGGATCTGCAAAACTGTTGCACATTGCAAAGTGCTTGGCAAATCTGGGTATTTCCACACCGCTTTCACTGAGACCTAGCCCTGGTGTGTCTTAGGAGGTCACCAAGTACAACCAAGCAAGAGCAGGATGAAAGAGCATGAATTGCTGTCCTCACAAGGAGCTACCCACTTATACAGGTCATGAGTTTGACAATTGTTTGTGTGGCATGTTCTGCAGTGGTGTCCTTATATTCCTTGGAAAGGAAGGTGCAGAATGAAGACCCAAGTGAAAAAGGCTGCTGGCTTTTCTTGGGCCTAGATAAAATTGCTATACAGCCTACAACAAATCATCAGTCCAGTAAAAAAAAAAACCAAAAAAAAAACCCCCCAAAAAAAAAAACCACCCCAAAAAAACCCAGAGTCCCTTCTCTTCCCTGTGCCAGACCTTGATCTTACTCTTTTAAGTGACTCTAAACAGCACACATCAGTCAGCAGTCTCCAGTCTCACCTGCTGGCTGCTGTGATCCTGGATCCTTTCCAGACCAGCTCCAGGCCATAGCACAATACAGAGAAAATACTCACTGCTGGGGAAATTGTCCTGTTATTGTGACAGATGGGTTCACTCATAGTCCTCTGGCTTGATATTTTGGTGGTATTTCTAAATGCTGGTCAACCAAGGATTCCCAGGCTCTTCGTACTCAATGCCCAGGAAAGCTCACCACTCTGGGATATGTCTTAATCAGAGCTACAAAGATCCAGCCCCTCTGATCTTCAAGGCACTTCATCTTGGTGCCTGAACAGAGCTCAGGGTGTGCAGAAGCAGGCATTTGCTTTTGCAAGCTGCAGCTGGAAGGCACAGAAATGTGGTGTTCATGTGTGAGTAGAAATGTCATTAAACTGAAAGGAGAGCCAGGGCCTAGTTTCCCAGGAAAAGAGCCCAATAGACAATTCATCCTCTCAGTGGGAAGTCTTCATTCCTGCTATTCCAGGCAACACTTCAATGGTTATGAGAAAGTCCTTCAAATAGAAGTTATTTCCTTCCTGGCAATAACTTTTAAGTGCCCAAAGAAGCTGGTAGAAAAACAGGCAGATTAGAATGGAGTGAAGACAGGTGAGAGCAAAGTTTTAAGAACAATCTGCAAAGGATTGTTTTGGTTACTGTCCAACCTCCTGCTTTAAAAATCATCAACAGAGCAGGAAAAAAAGCTTTGTGTGCGTGTATGTTTGCAAAGAGCACAAGTGGAGGAAGATAGCTGTCTAGCAGGATTCCCGAGCTATTTTTTAAATATATGGTAGACTGAGGTAAGATTTATGACATAAGATGCCAAGTAAGTCGGAAGTGTAAACAACTAGCCAGCTTTTAAAGTCATTTAAGAAAAAACATCCCTAACAACAACAACATGAACATGAGAGACTGATTCTCCAACGGATTCTCCAGTAAACAAATTTCAGTTACGATACCCCGCCCCAAAATGTCTTGAAATATGGTGTGGGTAGTTCCCCCCACCTCCATCATCAGAGCACTGCTGCAGTTGTGGGTGGGGTTCAGGTTAGGGATGAAGCTCTTCCAAAATCCCACTGTGCCTTAAGAGCCACAACAATGCCTGGTGTCAGGATGGGGCTTTATCTCCATGCCTGTATTTCACAGCCAAATGCACACCAGTGTTGCTAAGGTCCCATCACTTCCAGAACAAGACTCTTAAGAGTATTGAGCAGTAGTGATTGCTCAGGCAGAGGAGAGGGCAAGTTCTCCACAGAGTTTTTTGAGAGGCAAGAGTAGAGCTGGCTCGTGCAGCCACCATGTGTTTTTAAATCCATCAGTACGCTCACCCTAGCATTCAAATGGATGAACACTAAAGAAACAGACAGACCACCTGCCACAAGAATGGTTTCCACTCCCTGCAAAAATCAGACCTTAACACAGCAGAGAGCATGCTGCAGCTGAAGTTACAGATAGCCCCCGGGACAGCAGGAGCCACGTTCTGTCTGCAGTAAAACATAGAAACATAGAAATGTCTGGGTTGGAAGGGACCTCTAGAGGTCATCCAGTCCAACCCCCCTGCTGAATGCAGGGACATCCTCAACTAGAGCAGGTTGCTCAGAGCTCTGTCAAACCCCACCTTGAATGTCTCCAGGGATGGGGCCTCAACCACCTCCCTGGGCAACCTGTTCCAGTGTTCCACCGCTCTTGTGGTAAAGAACTTCCTCCTTATTTCTAATCTAAATCTACTCCTTTCCAATTTAAAGCCATTACCCCTCATCCTCTCACTCCAGGCCTTTGTAAACAGGCCCTCTCCATTCTTTCTGTAAGCTCCCTTCAGGTACTGGAAGGTGGCTATTAGGTCTCCCCAGAGCCTTCTCTTCTCTAGACTGAACAGGTTCAAAGCCTATGAAGTGTTTCTGGTCTTCATTGTTTTACAGCTCAAGCACTTAGCTTCTATAGTCCATTGAGCTGGTAAAAACAATGTCACATCCCCCACAACAACATCACTTGGACTGCCCAACACCATCCTGACAGCCTCTGGTCAGGGCCCAGACAGGCTGACAATACGCTTCCCTTGTGCATCCTTCGACAAAACCAGAAGCTCTCAGTACCCAGGGCTTTCAAGCCAATACTTTCACTCAGGCTTTAATCTCCAAAATCAATTAAAAGCAAAGCAAATAAACCCAAGAGATCCTCTCCCCTGGGTTTCTCTCAGCTCCAAAGACAGGAGAAAAATTATCCTTCATAATATCACATTGAAAGCACGTACAGCAGATGGCTGTCACTCAGTCATTAAGTGCAGTTTTGCAATTCCACCTATCGCTCTATGAACCAGGATGATTTCTGCATACTCGATGCATGAGTAACACACTGGAGCATTCTGCATCCCTTATGAAAAGCCATTATAGATAAACCAGACAGATCCCTGATAAGGCTTCAAAAGGCCTGGGAGTGTATTGCCTTCAAAATCATTGCCAGTCCGTTCCCAAGATAAGTCCCGCTCGAACTTGACTTGCAACGAAGCTCAGCAAAGCTCACTTTCACACTCCAGAGCTCTCCTCCTCATTGCTGTGACTAAACGCGACATCTTGTCTGCAAAGCAAGGATGTATGAACAGGGAAGAAGTAGAACCCAGCTCTTGCAAAGCAAGCAGACTTTTGTGATTGCCAGATGCAAGGCACGAGTTGTCAGACCCAGCGGACAGCACACTAAAGCTGAGTCATAATGGAAATTTTAACTCAAGTCTTCACCTTTTGGTACTGCTAGGTGTCACCTACTGCGTAGTTTGCATGCAATGCTGCAAGACGGCAGTGTTGAGTCATCCCATTCATTGTATACCACGCTGTGACCAGTCTGATGAAATTTCTTTTGTGGATGTATGTCCGATTAGTTTGTGCGTCACCATTCACAGAGAGCTGCTGGCCTCAACTGCAAGGGAACATTGGCCCACCTCTCATCTGCAAAGTGAGTGCCTATTTCTTGCTGCAAGTGAACGGTCAGTTAAGCCACATTGTTTGCCAAAGACTGGAGGAGAGAGGAGCATAACCTGTGAAGGTTGATAACCAGACTTGTATGTCATTGTCGCATTCTGTAGGAAAGGATCATTCTTCAATAACGTTTGAGATAGCTGACAATTTTGTGAAAGGAGCCACTAGGATTCCATAAACATTGCCACATTAACACAACTCCCATGCTCCTTAACACATCCATAACACATTTCTGAGCATTCCCTTCAACAAGAGCTGCAGAGACACCAGCTTGTTAATTATACTAAGATAAAGTGGAAATTTGGCAATTAAACTCTCATTTTTCGCATATGTCCCTGCTAGGCTTTTGATAACACTGTCTGCTGCCTCAAGGCAGCATTCCCCCACACAAGATTTCCTGGAGACCTGCTGCTATGACTAAGCCTTCCATCACTGCCATGTAATCACAGGCTCACACCAGGAGGCAAAGCTGCTCAGACTCTGGCAGCCATTGTAACTTGAACTTTCCTCACAGAGCATCATAGGATGAGTTTCTTTAGCGGCTGAAAGCGCTGCAAAGCGGCTTTTAATGACTCTGACAGCAGGAGGCTGGTGGAATTTTTTGCCCCTTCATCTAGGGGAGGTGAATCTCAAGGACCTATATTTTTGTGTTGGGTCTGGTTGTTACTAAGGATTGATCTCTGAAAAAAAATGAAGAACAAAGCTGATAACGTCAGTTTGGTCACTTGCACACCAATCCTCTCTGAGCACATACAAACATGCAGATAAGCACACAGCACAAGCTGATCCCACTTCCTGCCAGACTCTCTCTATTCGAGTGAAGTCAGAGACCATTAGGGTAACCCGAGTACAGTATTTAGGTTCTGCTTTACTTTTGCCAGGAAAGAACAGCCAAGTATGCAGGACAATATGGGAGTGGAAAGAGCAAAAGACACAATACGGAGTATTTTGCTACGACACTGCCTCTTCTGGTTCAAATGTTGCTGCAGCACAGAGGATTTCATTATAGAGGTTAATAACCATCGTGGAGCAGATGGTGTGAGCCACTGCTAGGGATGAGACACAGCAAAAACCCACTCCATTCCTAGTCCCTGCCACGTGCTTCCCAGTAAAGAAAGTAAACTGAATTGGGGCCGTAGGACATCAGTGCAATCTAAGACAAAGAAAAGGCTAAACCTCTCCACATCCCATAACAGTAAAGACCTGTTCATATCTAATCCTTTTCAAGGTTTGATAGTAAAAGCATCAACAGTGTGACTTGTTCCACCAGCCAAGGAAAGCAAAAAGCTGTTTCTTTCGTTGTTACCTCCATCCAATGGCCAGCCTGTATCCAATAGTTCAGAAACAAAAGAAAGGTTCCTTTCATGCTTACTACAGAGTATTCCCCCAAACTGGCCCTCATTACAAGGGCAGTCATAGCTTTGAGGGCAGGAACTGAGACAGATTCTCAGTTGGAGCTATTAAGTAATGGCACACTGAGGACAGTTTGAGGAAGAGGGCTGTGTTCAAAGGAAACATATTTCATTCAACTTCTCAAATAAAGTAGTACTCAGAGTTTATACTGTGGGCAAACACACACTGTCTTAAAACATTATTTAATTATTTAGCTAGTTTCATCTCTTGTCTGACTGGGGAAGATTGGCTTTTCTTTTACTTAGAAAAATTAAAATGCTTTTGCTCTTCCTCCTGCCCTCCCATCTCCTCATCAAGCAAAGAAGCTGTTTTCTGAAAAGCCAGTATTTTCTGCTGGTCTCGCCTGAGTAAATTCTGAAGTTTTAAGCTTCTTCTGCTTCCATCAGATCTCACCTCAGATGCAAGTAGAAAGTTGGGGTTAAGGAGAATGGAGGGAAAACATAAAGGATCTTAGAAACATCAACCATCACAATCAGGAAGTGAATATTTTATTTTATTAAAAAAAAAAAAAGATCAAGAGAAGAGAATGGAGGAAGTGAATGAAGAGATAAAGGCCTTTGGTATTGCACCAAGTGGCCATCAAGAGGCCCGACTAAATTTTCATTATATCCTGATAGTCACTATAAAAGGAGAGGGCAATTCACCACCTCCGAATAATGAGGAAAAACACTGAATTTGAATTGCCTATAAATACCCTGTACTTCAAGGCTTTGCACTGCTCAACATTTAAATGGCACTTTAAAAAGAAAATAAAGACATGAAGGAGAAGGGAAGATGTACCCTTAGGAGGAGATACAACACACCTGGGAAAAGCATTTGCCCTATCAAGAGCTAATTAGTGATGGAAAAATAATGTTTCTTACTGTTAGGATGTCTGCAAGTGGTGGTTTGTTATACGCAGCATTTGCTCCAGTGAAATTTGACTACATTACAGTCTGACAAGCACCTGCCTCCATCAGTGCGACACAGGCTGCTGGTTCCACCAGGGTTCAGTCATCTCTGTGCCCACTCTAATGCAGCAGCACTTGAAAGGCTCCTGCTGTGATCAGGGGTCTGCTGTACAAAGAGTCACTGAGAAATACTCCTTGTTCCACGAGCCAACAGCCAAATAGTCAAGACAGACAAAGGCAGGAGGAAAAGTCTTGTGAACCCTATTTTTTTGAACAAGAAGCTGAGCCACGGAGAGGTGTGTACTTAAGAGTTGATCTGCTGTGCCAGTGATATAATCAACATGCCTTTCTTGTTTACCTACACACGCTAGGAGGTCCCGATGTCTTTGTGATTCCCAATGTTAACTACACAGGCTCCCAGTCTCATGTTTGTTCAGATCTGACAACGAGCTTCAAACCCAGCTCCCCCCACACACACCTCCCACACATGCCACACCACCAGTAACTGTTAGAATGCCAGCTAAATGTAAACTGAAACACGCTAGTGATATTTAAACAAATATTCAAGCCATTGTAGTCAAAGCAGAAATTAATCCTTAATTTGGTTGCCAATTCTGTCATTCCTAAAGCTCTTCTTGAAAGACAGATCTTGCGTCCTGCCCTGATGGGCAAGGAAGTTGGGCAGTTCTGGGATGTGCTGAGTAGAGATTTTTCCAGCAGCATCACCTGCCAGCTCCCTGCTGTGGCATCACACTATCCCAGTCCAAACATCCCCTGGGAAGCACTGCAGAATGGGACAGGCTCCATTAGCGGGAGATTTCAGGACATTTGCTGCATCTCAGGTCACACACACCTGGCCTGATATGTGTGCAGCAAGATCTGCATCTTGGCTATGAAATGGGACTCTGCCTTCAGAGACATACCCTGATACAAAGCAGCTTAAAAGAAGCATCAGATTTAATGTGTGAGAATGTGCTGTCTGAAGGAAAAGCCCCTCCTGTTTCACCTCAGGACATGGGGTGTTACTTGACACTTGTAGGATGCCCTTCTATCAGACTCTAGCTGACTTGCGTTGTGCAAACAGGGTCTTTGGCCATGACTTGAAATAGGGCCAGAGTCAGACTTAAAAGGGCTGAAAAGTACACTGTAGTAGACATTATTCTTGCTATATCTCCCCACAACTTTCCCTTGTACTATATTTGCACCAAGCAGTTCTCTCTCAACCTGACCCAATACCAGCAAATGCTGAACTTAGTGTCTGAGCTGTAGGATCCATGTTAAAACAAACCAGTCACTGGAGGGACCTTAGTGTGTGCTTCCCACTAACTCCTCTTTCCTCTCCCATTTCACACACATTGTCCAAGGAAAAAGTAAAATGGATCCCTTGAGATCTCAGAGACACACTTCCCTCTAGGAAAAGAAAAGGAATTGTTACATATGGTTCAGCTCAGGATATATGAACCAGCCCTCCTGTTCTATCTAGCTATCCCTCCCTCCATAGTCTCTAACCACATCAACAGCTTCATTCTCCTGGGCATACCCAGAAGAGCTGATAGGTCTAATAATATCACCCTCACCTTTTTTTGCCATCACTGGAGGAGCCAGGGGCTCTTATCAAGCTCAGCTCTACCTTATCACCTCCTCACTTCTACCTTCTTGCTTCTGACATCCTCTCCTGTAGGTGTTTCACTGTCAGCTTAGCACAGCCAGATATTTTACAGACCTAATAAGAGCAGACAAACAACGTCTATGTCAGAATGATTAGCTGATAATCACAGATGTGGTCTTTGCCAAGTTTCTTTGAACACAGAAGCCCATTTCAACCTTCCCTCACCCCAGCATCCCACTGCCAAAGCCCACAAATCACATCAGTGTAAAGAACCGGTGAAAAACAAAATCCAGCTCATATTGTCTGCCTTCAAATGACTGCTAAATAATGCAAAGAAATGAAAACAATTTGGTTTGGATGATTGATTATAGGGAAATTGCTCATACCTCCAAAGCATGGCACTTCCAATCACATCTTTGTTTCATTTGTCAGCAAAGAAATTAAGTTCCTCTCATGGCACAGAGCCTGTGCTATCCTGTTAGCTACGTTTGGCACACCGTGTTGCTTTGCAGCCATTTCTTGCCACACCAGAGCTGCCAAGGAATGACCACCTGCGATGAGAGGTTTTGCTCCAGTTCTTCAGACTACAGTGGCTCAGCTCTTCCCCACGGCAGGTCTCCCAGCTGCTCCCATTAACCCCAAACGACACTCCCTCCAATCAGCACAAGTGTTTGCAGCCTTGGAAAAGTTAAGAGAACAAACAGCACCTGAGGATTTACCCTCAAGAAAGGTAAATCCTTCAGGAAGGGCTCCTATTCAAACGTGGCTTTCCCTCCTTCACCTCCATGCATGACATTTTAAGTAGAGATATGTCCTTCAGATCTTGAAAGGAGTATCAGTAACTGCATCACACAAGGAAAAACACAGGGATGAAAGAGATACATTTGTGTCCATAAAGAGCAAGAAACAGTCCCACTGGCATAAAGATACTTCTTCCCTTCCTCTCAGCCCTAAAATCCAGAAACAAAAGGGATCTCCTAGTCCTGGACTCCACTTTGACAGGCAGTAGTTCTCTATAATCCTTTGAATTAATTTATCTGCCTCCGTTTTAAAAACAAGTTCTGATTTTTGCCCCCAGCATTCCCATTATGAAAGGCTGTTTCTGAACAGTGCTGTTCTGACAGTTCAGAACTTTCTTTCAATTTCCTGCCTAATTTATGCCTGGCCAGTTTAATACTCATGTTACACCAGTGCTGTTCTTTGGTTTAAAGAGCTCCCTTTCCTCCTGATGTTTGCTTCATGATGATATATTAACAGAGCTGTCACATAAGGCACATTTAACCTAGTTTCACCATTAAAAGGTAAAGACTTTATCTAATTATAGATGGATTTTTAACTCCTCAAGGAAGAGGCTGTGTTTTTATATTGTGCTTAATTCTAGATATGTATGACAGAAAAACATTTTATGGGATCATTAGAGGCAGAATCAAACATACTTAAATAACTATTTGTCCTAAGATTTTTTTGTCTAGCCCATTCCTAAAATTCATTAAGAAAGGGAATGCCACATCTTTCCTAGACAGCCCACTTCAGTGTTTTATCCCTCTAGGGATTACAAGGATTTTCCTAATAAACATTTTAAATCATCTTTGCTATGAGTCCGAGAACTTGCTGCTTCTTACACCAGTGACCATGGAACACAGCTCACAGTCAGCCTTTATTATAAATACTATTTATGTCTAGGAAGACTGACTGCATCCCATCATTTCTTTCCTAAAATGAACAAATGCAGTGCCTTCCATCTTTATTCATAGGACTTGTTCACCTAATCTGTTATCATCCACTTGTTTTGCTGGGTGCTTTTTCACCCCGGACTCCAGATTTCTTATTAGGTGTAGACAAAGTTTCACATCAGTTTTGGACATATACACTGGACTAAAGCTCTGCCAGCCCAAAGCAGGTTGTAATAATTGCCTCTCATATCTAGCAAAGAACACTCTTGTTAATACAGTATTGGATACAATGAGTTGTTTTGCAATGGCCTCACAGGGTTGATTCATATTCTACCTGTGAACTAGCACAAGCCTGTCCTCTCCTGTCTTACTGCTGCCTCATTGTGTATTCCCTGTTTTGTGTTTGTGTATTCTGCTTTGACTGCTTAAGAAGAGTGCTTTGCACTTGTCTTAATTTCATCTCTTCTGCTCTCAGGCAAGGTCTCTCATTTGTAGAGATTGTTGTAAGTGCCGAGCCTTTCTAACAGGGTCCCATATTTACCTGCCACAATAACAGGCAGTGTTTGGAGACCTCCAGACAAGGTTTTGATGTATCCACTGCACAAGCACACTGCCCTCCAGCACAGCTCATCCAGGATGCAATCTCCAAACTAGTTATGTTGCTTTTCCAAATGATATTCAAGTGAAGCTCTCGTAGTTCTGATTTTTAGAGACTAATTTCCCCAAAAAGTATCACGTACCTTCTCCTAAGCAAGCTTTTACCACAGCATCATCTAATGACACTTCAGAAGATCTGCCTTTCAGACTTCTTCTCCAACCACCTAAACCTTCACATCTATCACATGACACTTCTTCCCTGCTCTATGACCCTATGTACTGCTGCCAACACCCTAAATCAGCAACAATCTTGAGATGGGACCTTCTCTTTCCTTGAAGTACTCAGATGACTTTGCCCAAAGCTGGAACACACCAACACCGACCTTAACAGAGGTTTCTTTTAAAGACAGATTAAATCAGAGGTCAGAAACAAACTTACCTTCTGGGTCATTGCATCCCTACAGCACAAGGTCCTCTTCTGCTCTGCTTCCTAGCAGCCATCAGTAGCTCTCCACATCCAAGTGTCTTCCTTCCCACCTCCACAAAGGTTTTCCAGGGCACTGCAAAGCTCTCAGGAGTCTCCCAGGCTGAGTATATTCAAGAACCAGGTCTCCAAAAAATGCTCTTTAACATAGGGCACTCCCCAAGAAAGAACCCTAGGGCCCAGCC
Organism: Megaceryle torquata; assembly: GCA_024611175.1. Taxonomy (NCBI): domain Eukaryota; kingdom Metazoa; phylum Chordata; class Aves; order Coraciiformes; family Cerylidae; genus Megaceryle; species Megaceryle torquata. The sequence continues at coordinate 57,488 of JANIJG010011519.1, read as the reverse complement.
AATGCCTTTTAGCAGAGTAAATAAACCCAGTGGTCAAGGAACATGCAAAGTAAATTCTTTCATCACCCACCCACTTTTGTTTTGACCCCTCCCCACCACCTCACAGCTCAGTTTTGTAGGGAAAGGCAGGGACCTTTAAAATTAGTGGATTGTGAAGAAAAGAGCTTTCTAAATTGTATTTCCCCAAAGGACACAGCCCTGTCCTGGCATGCTTTCACCTGAGGATTTCAAAGCACACCCAAGGGCTGTTACCTCCCTTGGCACTGTACTGGTGTATGGGGACATTATAGCTTGTGTACAAAGTATGGAGAGGTTGCCTCAGGTCATTCCTTTTGGAGGCCATGAAACTAACAGAAATCTGATAAGCATCCAGCATATAAGGGGCACTAAACCTAGAACCAGAACTGGCATGACAACAGGTTTAAAGCAGAACAGAATACACATTAAGAATCAGATTTAATGTTTATAAATATGTAAAGGGTGTCAGGAATATGGAGCCAGGCTCTTCTCAGGGACGTCCAAAGATAGGACAAGGGGCTAACAGGTACAAGCTGGAACATAGGAGGTCCCATGTGAACATAGGGAGAAACTTTTTCACAGTGAGAGTGACAGAGCACTGGAACAGGGTGCCCAGGGAGGCTGTGGACTCTCCTTCTCTGAAGACTTTCAAGACCCACCTGGATATGTCACTGTGTGACCTAATCTAGGTGGTCCTGCTCTGGCAGGGGCATTGGACTTTGCAAGGTCCCTTCCAACCACGAACATTCTGTGATTCTGTGACTTGGCCTGTCAGTCCTCTTGGGGAAGGCTGTGTCTGCTCAGGTAATGAGGGAGTTGGAGGCTGGGCAATTGCGTTCTTGTACTCCCGGAGAGGCCTTCATTGCACAATGAGAGCCTCTAGGGAAGGACTGTGGCTATCAGCTGGTTATCAACCAAATGACAAAACCCAAAAATGTTAGGGCAGCTTGGTGCCGGTGTTCATGTGCCTGTAACAAGGGAAAACAAGCAGTGTACCAGCAGAAGCGCTGGACTAAATGGAGCAAAATGAAATCAGGTAGCGCTGCTGCTCCTTGTAAGAGAGTGATCCTTCAGGATTTGGCTGGAAAGCTGCTCTGAACCATGACTGTGGATAGAATGCTGATTCCAAGCCCAGCTTTTCTCACCCGTCGATGGCATTTTCTTGTGCTTGCTCAAGCATGGAGCAAGCCTTCCTCCTCCTCTCCCCCTGGAGCTGCCTGCTCTCGTTCTCACGTCTGCTCCCCATTCACACTAACTCAGGGCAGGATCTTTCCTGCTTGCCAGAGGTGTGAAGCCAATGTAAATTACTTTCCCTCTTGCATTGAGGGAAAGTCTTATTATCAACCTGTCAGATCTAGACAGTTGCCAAGATTCTTTATAAGATGAATTAAATCAGACTCAATCTCAACAGATAGATTCTTGTCCTTCTTCGGGAGGCCCCGTGCAGGGCTCTGGCCTTTGACAGCAGCAGCAGTGTAGATCAGCAGTTTTTTTTCTCTCTCAGCTTTATCAGTCAAAGCCAAGCACATGGAGGGAGCAGCAGCATAAAAAAACTACAGCAGCATAAAACAGTCCACTATCACCAAACAGTAGGTCATAAGAAAATTGTTTCCGAGGCTTTTAGCCAGACATCTCTCAATAAGCCACCAAAGGAATTACTTGGTTTCACCCTTGAAATGCTTCCTTCTCCAATATTAGAAATTGGTGGCCAGTAGAGATCACCTCAGCCCCCACAGCAGTTGGTATGCCAGGAGAGGATAAGAAAGTATCCCTCACAGATAAAAGAAATCATCAGGGAATTTTGCAGGACACAAAGATTATCTGCTTGGCTATCCAGCCAAGACACTGAAAGGAAACACATCTTCCCCTCTCTGGCTTGGTAGGTTCCCTCCACACATCATGCACTCCAAAACGGAAGTAGTGGTTTTGGCATTGCTGTGGCAGTGGGCAGGTAAATTGTTTCTATGGGATGCTCATTTGCTCACTTGACTTCTCAAGCATTGAGTTTCAACATATGTATGACTTCAGAACACAGCAATGGTTCAGACCAGCAAATCCACTTTGTGTGACTATCCCTTCTTTCCCTGTTTCTGCAGTCATCCTTGTTCATCTCAGCATCTCCTCTCCCCTAGGAGGAACAACCTCTTCCATCTTCAGAGCATGAAAACCTTTGAGACAAGAGAAGCAGCAGAAACAAGAACAATACAGACATAACATTTTTGTTCTCTCAAAACACTCAAATGTCAATTTATAGCCAACAGCTTTTCTGATGGGAAAGGAAATCTGCTATTTGAATACCCTTGTACCCCAGCTGTGTTCCTCGCTGCCTCTACAGCTACAACACTGGCTGCAGCTCTGTGGGGGAAGGTTTTATGAAAGTCGGAAGTGGTGAAGGCAGAGAAAATTAGAAGCTAGCAAGAGTCCCTCATTCTCTCATCATTTCTGTCCCACTCCTATAGTCTACAAACTGGGATATGGTTATGCAGGGTCACAGCTGCATTAGTGAGCTCCTGCACGAATCACACAGAGGCGCAAATGCTCACAAAACTCCCATGGAAACATGCTTCTGGCCTACGCTGATGATTTGTCTCATGCAGAACTGACACATTTTAAGATCTAATTATCACAAAGTTATAAACATCATGGAGCGGGCTCAGCCTTTGCTTATCAATGCCCAACTGCTGCCACTGATCTCTGCTCTTGGAGCAGCAGTTTGTTAGCTGCAGGAACCGTCTGTCATTTTGAGCTCTGGAGCTCACAAACTACAAGAGGCTCATCCCGGGATTTGACATCTCCCTGCCAGAGGCTCAGATGTGATGCCCAAATCTGAGTCCATGACATTCTGGGTTATTTGGATTCTTGTCCCATGAGTGTCATGACAGACCATAGCTCTTGCCAGTCAGTTCATGGCCCAGAAGGTTACAGTTTCTGCTGAGGATCAATGTCATGGAATGGGATCCAGTAGCCGTATGCAGACAAAAGAAAAAAAATAATAAAATCCCACCTTCCTTCCTTATGTTTTGTACATAGATTGCCATTGTCCCATAAGCCTTGATGCCAGGATGCCCTGCTTTGTCTGCAGCAGCACTCTCAGAAGGAAACATGCTCTGTTCGTCACCAAGAAGGGAAGCCAAGGCATCTTGGATTCCTCCAGTATTGCTGCTCCCTTTGAGCTGGCTGGATTAGGGCCATCTGTACAAAAGAACAGTTCAGCTATAGTTTTTACAGCCCAAGCCTAATACAAAGTCTCCTGTTGCCAGTGTGCTCTCAGGAGTCTGCAAGATATCAGCCTCCATGCAAGCTGGCTGGATGCTTCTCCAAAAATCAGCCTACACACCTTGGCAGCACAGCCTGTCACTGATCCCTAGAAAACAACTCCCTTTGAGAGCTAAAAATAGATATATATATTTTTAAGAATAAATTAATTATTCCTAAATTTCTGCATATTGCAAATATTAAGTCCCTACTTTACAGCTACCCTCAAATTGGCTTTTCATCGTCATTTACCTGTTTCCACACACATCATGGATGGCAGACACCAGAATATCCAGACAATGTCTGAAAATTAAGTGGGCTGTGAACCTTTGAAGCCACAGACGGAGAAGAACGAAGGTTGCGTGCAGAGACTTGTGCCATCAGTTTGTTGCTCACAGATGAACAGCCCTGGCTGGAACAAAAGCATTCAGCATAACCAAACACCAAGGAATAAATAGTTGGTATTTCAGCAAATCAAATTCAGATCCTTTTTCCATGTTAAATCTGTCATTTCCCAATAGTCACAGGCAGCAAAGAGGTCTTCATAGCAGTTTTTAACACAGCAGAATTTCATGCCTTAGAAGTCTGTAGAGGAAAGGCAAAATAAAACATAAAATTGCTCTCTCAGCACAACACACTAGCATTACCTAGCAATATGACTGGTTTATATGACTTGCCCATTAAGTACCTTTCATACTTTTAGCAAAAACATTCATATTTTCAGAAGCACTGAACTATTTTTCTTCCTCTACTACTTTCAGTTTAGCTTTTTTAATATGAAAAAAGGAATGAAATTAAAAACCAGGGATGTTTCCATTGAAATCACTGTGTTTGTCCCAGTGAGAAACCACATTGGACCAACTCATAACCACTCTACTAATCACCATGAAAAGAATATTTTTCTGAGTATCATCTCCTTTAGGGTCATGCCAACTTCCACTAAAATTAAAAGATCTCTGGTTTCACCAGAAACTGGATCTGGTCTGCAACAAAAAAAAAAATGCTTTCCATCCAGCAGCAGGAATCCCAGTCCAATCTCTGTGACTTTATAATTGCAAAATATCACTTCACCTGTTATACATTTTCTGTTATCTTGTGGTGTTTTAGAGCCCACACCCCCAAAGATGTCAGCTAGAGCAGCCTTATACTTCTTTGACATTTCTGAGCTTGGTTGGAGTTCAAAGGTGGGGGGGGGGAGAATAGATAAAAAAGGGAAAAGCATATCTTACTTGAACTTCATCTGTGGTTCAACTACAGCCTGGGGGAAAGCTCAGGTTGATTTCATTTTATCCCAATGGCCTATTTCTTTAATATGCCCCCTGTCCTTGTACCTGTTATACAGACATACAGAAATCAAGAAGGCCTTAATACTGCAGTCCCTCATTAAATAAGGCTCAGAGACCGTTCAGGCTACACACAGATGTGTTTATTTCATTTCATCCATGTATAGTGAAGCTTTCAGTGTCTTTAATAAGCACCATGACATGACAATAATGATTATAAATTAAAGAGAATATTTGAAAGCTGGCATGATTTTTTTTTTTAAACATAGGGAAACCATAAGTGTAAAAAGGTGAAGAAATACTCGCTGTACTGTGTTGCTATCAACAGGCAATCCCTCTAACTCAGCAGTCTTGGGTTTTATCACACACACACAGAGCTCACAAGATAGTAATCAATTAAGTGTTTTGCTAAAGCACTTAGAAAGGGAATATCCAGAGTTGAGATTCAATTGTCCAGAACTATCTGCCTGATAATTAATATTCCTTCAAACAGCTCTTCTATGAAGGTGTCCCTCTTGTTTCACTAGCCACTGCCCTGTGGCTTGGACACACTACTGAGTAGTTGCTGCTCATCCTTCAGCCCAAGCCTTGTATAGAAACAGTGAAGACAGGCAGCTAGAGAACTAATGTTTCAGCACTGCCTTGGGCACATCCAGCAAAACTATGAATGGAAAATATCACTTCAACAGCAACAGAAAAAAGGCACACTTGAAGAAATGTTCTAGAAAACATATTTGTTTTGCCTCCACAGATCAAGTGGAAGGAAGATGGATTCACCATTGTAAGACCTCACAAAGATTCCAGTTCTAATATCTGCATTTCACAACTCTGAAGGGTCACATCCTTCAACGATCATTGGACGGTATTCTGGTGCAACTGAGAAATGCATCTTTTGCCATCACTAGTCAGGCCAAGCCCTGTATCTCTGTCTAGCTTGCATGTGCAAGTTCAGGCTCTTCAGGCATAAACTAACATCTATAAAATTGCTCCACACTTAGTGGTTGCTGCTCCTTAATGCAGCCCTAAAAGCATGTCCAATTGAATTGCAAATACTTTACTCTCACTCTAAGTGCTGGGCAGCAAGGGAGTCCCTTCAGCTGTCTGAAAAATGTCTCATTTCAAAGAAACCTTTCTTTTTAGTTGCAGGGAAATGAAATAACTAGACTAGAAGGAATGCACAGACCTTACATCAAGCAGGATGTTTCCATAAATATTGATAGATCATATGCTAAGTATTGATAATGAGCAGCTGAATGTCTTCACTCAAGAAAATCCTGAGTTTAATGGAGTTTGTCCACTATTTTCTTACCTTTATTTTGTTCCAAACTATCTCTCCCTGGCAGGGCTGCACACCGGTTTAGAGTCCGGTCCTATCTTCAAAAGTCTGTCCCAGAGCATGTTCATTGCTGTCTTCACTGTGTTCTGCCCTGGGGAAGGGCAAGAAAAAAACCAAAAAATCCACGCAGTCTGCAAATCCAGTTACGTCTGTTTGGTTTAAGTGCATTTCCAATCTCTTTAAGCTTCCAACGGGGAGAAAGGGATCTGATTCTATGTGATCTCATTCACACCTCTTCTCTTACTGCTGTGGAAGCATGATGTTGACTCCTCAGCAAACACAGCCCCATTCCTCAGGGTCTCTGCATTGCTTGCTTAGCTGAGCCCCATCAAATTATGTTCAAATCTCACTAAGATGAGAAAAATCAGAATGTGGCCCTTTCATACCTGCCTTTTTTATTTATTTGCTTCTCATAGAATTTATCATCTAGAGGAATTTCAGTTTTTACAGAGCTGTAATTTGGGTCAAAGCCTATCACTGAGCTCTGCCAAATTTGTTGTAAGATTAGCAGTGCTGTCCCCAGCCTAGTGGGGATGTGACAAGTAAACATTGCTGAGCTGTGCCCCAAATCCAAGCTGAGAACACCAAAAGGGCTGTGGGAAAGAGCTGAGGCATCATAGCCCTGCTCCAGGGAGCCTGAGGCTGGAAGGAGACAGGCACACAGCAAGTACTGCCCAGAGCATGCATGGGAAAGAAGATCTGGAACAACCCCTGCAAGCTCCACCTTTCAGGACACTGACACAAAAGCTCTTCTCATGTCCTGCTTTCTCTGTTGAGATACATGCTGGAGCCATCAGTCTCTAAATGAGAGCAGACAGAGGGTCAGAAAGAAATAGAGGATGACGATAGAAGGTCAAATGGACAGGGGGAAGTAAAAATCACAAGGAAATAAAGAGAAATGAGGCTTTTCATTAGGTCCATTCTGATGATGCAGAGGTGGGAACATGACAAGGGCTGCTCTGACATGTAATTCAGGCTGACTGTCGCTTAGAAACTGCTGTGTTTCTCCAAAAGAAAGTTGCTTTTCTCATTTCTGTCTAGCTGAAAACAAGTGAACAGTGTGGAGAAGAAAGTGGTCAGGAGGCATTACCTACATGGACCAAGAGCTTGGAGCTTTGGAACATCAGCAAAACAACACGGGTCACCTCAGAGGATGAGTTGTGGACAATGGCAACTACAGTTCTAAATAAGCATCTTCAGCATGTAAAAGGACTCTTTCAAGTTTACTACCCCTAAAGGACATGTCAGGCAGCAAGTGGGCAGGAAACAGATCCCTACAGTAAAGGCATCACCCTCCCTCTCACCTCATTGCATTCCTAATTTTCCTTCCTACCTATCTCCAAACTCAAGAGGAAGAAATGAGCTAAGAAGCCTATTCCTGCCACTCAGGGGCTCCCCTGCAAGGTTCAGCCCTCTTGTTCCCCTATAATGCTTATTATCTTCCTCATTATTATCCCAATGCCTGTGGAACACAGAGGACAGACCCTATATGGAAAGCCTAACATCATGGAATCATAGAATCATTTAGATTAGAAAAGACTTTTGAGGTCAAGTCCAACCATTAACCTAGCACTGCCAAGTCCACCACTGAGCACCACATCCACATGTCTTTTAAGTACTTCCAGGGATGGTGACTCAACCACTTTCCTGGGCAGCCTACTCCAGGGCTTCACAAGCTTTTCAGTGTAGAAATTTTTCCTAATATCCAATACAAACCTCCTCTGGTGTAACTTGAGGCTATTTCCTCTCATCCTATCACTTGCTACTTGGGAGAAGAAACTGGCATGCACCTCACTACAAGCTACCTTCAGGTAGTCGTAGAGTAACAAGGTGCTCCCTTAGTCTCCTCTTCTCCAAGCTAAACAACCTCAATTCCCCCAGCTGCTCCTCATAAGAGGACTCTTCCTCTAGACTCTTCACCAGCAACCTGTCCTGTTTGACCCTCCTTGCCCCAGCACACCCTAAGGGATTCTTTTATACATGCAGGAGAGTCTTGCCCACTGTTGCTCCTGGCCCTGACAAGGTCTCCTTAGCCACTGGTCCTGTCAGCTGTGGGCTCCCACAGGGTGTTTCTACTTCTCTGAGGTTCCTCAGGTCAGGAACCCCCCTGTGCCCTATGATGGAGCTCTCTGCTGCTGATCACACCAGCACCAGAGCTGCTTTCCTCTGTGACTGAGGGCTGGTGCCAGTTACACCACCTTTAAATACCCCCAGAGACTTAAACACATTTAAACACTCCCCTGAGCCTTTAAATGACTCAGTCAATATGTGGAGAACATACACCTTGGAGCATATGGCATATGTGCTGACTAACACTGTAGATAATGTCACCAGTAATGCTCTAAAGCACACACAAGCTGGGCTTTTCAGCCTTTCAACTGAGCAGTTCAATGCAGGCCTGGTTGCTCTGTCGTATTTTTAATGTGCAACATAAAAATAGAAAAGCTGTAATAGGTTTATGTTTTCAAATAGGCTTCCAACTGTGCCACCTGGAAGTCAAAGAGATACGGGAGGACAAAAAACCCAAAACCATTAGGTCATAAAAGCTCCAGGAGAAAGCCAGCCAGCATTAGATAACAGAGATCTCTCTTCTCCAAGGTGTCAGTGCTCCGAGCATCCTGCAATCCATGGAAATGCTCAGCATTTATTCCCACAAATTGCTACAGGCAGTGAGTTTCATGCTCTTGGAGTAGGCTCAACAAATTGCCTCTTGGTAGGGAATAACAAGTCCTGAAGACAAACCGATAACTGTAGCTAATATCTCAGCCCTGTGAGACTGTATTTAATTTCCATATTGCTTCTAGAGGTGAGACTCGCTGGCTTCCTGCCCCTACAACAGTCTCACCCTGGAGGTGATTTCCACCTCTCACACAAGGGATACATGAGCGGTGGGTTGATTTAGCAGCTAGGGTTTTGTGGTCTGCAGTGGAGAAAGTTGTGGAAGATACTTGGCAAAGCAGGTAGTACAGAACAGCCAACAGATAGTCTTCTCCCTTTCACAGCCTCTAATGAGCCCTTTGCTTCTAATCAGAAAAAGAAGGGAAGAGACATCCCTCCAGCACATAACTGGCCCCTCTCTGAGGACTGGGAGATGAAACCATAAGCAATGAGTTACAAACATGGAGAACTTCTGAACTCGTTTGTCTGCAGATAGGATTCAGGCCTTATTCTAACCTGCAAATGGGATATGCTTCTCTAGTTTTAAAGCACTCAGCAGGTGATAAGTGGTTAATGCCTGGAGCCCTGAGGTGCCTTCAAAACATAATTATTGTTTTATTTTAATAAGCAATTAAGTGGAAGACACAGAAACTTGTGATTTCTGAAAATTGGATCATTTTTTATACTGAATCTTGGAGGCTAGGACCAGACAAGATGCAGCCATAAAACAAGGGAGAAGGGCTGAGTGAGACCTGAGGGCATGCACTTCTCTGGCAGCTGAGAAAAGGAAGAAGTGACAGGACTTGAAAGCACCTATGGAAAACATTCTCCACAGCGAAGGCATAGCTGGATTTCATGAGTGGGGAGCCATTCAGGTTTGCACTGAGGGGGATATACTTCAGGCACTAAGGGTCCAAAACCAAGACAACCATGGCAACTTTTCAAAAGGGCTTTACTTGGAGACACAGCTCCTGCCTTGTTGTGTGGCCATGGCCTCAATGGTATGTATGAAGGGTCACAGCTTCTCAGTTCCCTTCAGATTCCAACGAAGCTGTCTCAGTAACTGTCACCTAGATCAGGCCCTTCTGGAGTGAGTGTAAATCAAATTTCTCACTCTCCTAGCACCATCTGTCAATGATTGATTTTGTCTGTGTGGGGATCCATATGACAAACTTAAACAGGACATCCCTCACAGAGTTTTTGGTTTCTGAGGTGCCAGGAGATGTTTTATATTCCTGCATTCCTTTTCTACTTCCAAGTAGAGACCAGAAGACTCCATCTCTTATTAAGGCAAGATCTGCCAAACACTGCCCACCTCAAGACCTTTGATTAGTGAGAGTAAAATCCACTGAATTGACAGCTCAGTGAGTAAATACCCGATTGTTTTCATCCTCTTCAACACAGCATGAGTTGCATAGTTTTAATCATGCCTTTGGTCTTAATCCCAGTTATTTAATTGCAAATTGCAAAGTCATTACTTACAGTGCCATAGTAGGGTATTACTCAGTCCTTTGGGTCAGCAGGTGATGAGGGAATCCTCATGCGTTACCATCTTGCTGTGCCCGTGCTTCTCGTATGGTGTCAAACGCCTTCAAGCCCTGAGCTGAGAATGGATGAGAATCCATTAGCATAATTTAGGTCCTAAACTTGCAACCCTTCCATTTTTTGCACACTCCTTGCAGATATAGTCCCACAGAAGAGGAGCAAGGATCAAACAAGTGAAAGTATTACCATCTACCCTTCAAAGACATGCCTTGTTTTACAAGTTCACGATAGACAGGGAGTATCAAGCTCAGTTTGTCTATCTAGGTGCTTAAAAAAATATTTTTTCTTAATCCAACCACAGGTTCAGTGGTACAAAACTGTCTAGTATTAATTTGCCCTTTGTTAATAACGTCAGCAGAGGGTCAAGGCTGAAACAGGCAATGGAGAAGTTGTCTCCAGAATGAACTTCTTACCCTCCCCTTCTGGGCCAGGTAAAGGACATAGCCAGACTCTACTGTCTGCCCTACAGCTGCCTCTGGAGCTCCCCATACTGGCAAGAGATGCCAGACTTTTGACTTCTAAACATTTCCACATTAAAAATGTCTTCCAGCACTTCAAACAGATCTCCAGCCTTAGCAAGCAGGAAAGAGGCAGCAAGCAGCTAAACACAGAGGCTATATTTAACTTTCTTCTTAAGTAAGAAATTATTCACAACCTGTATGCATGAAGTGCATCGGATATGAGACAGGCTTGGCTGCAAACGCTCATTAATGGAGCTACCAGGTCCCTCCTTCCTACCCTGGCAAGCAAGGGTTCTTCCTCTGATTTACAAGGGATTGCAGGGAAACGGTGAAGGTGTGAGATTGCCTGTTTCATGCTCACCTGCCCTCGCCTGGGCTAGGAAAGGAAGCAGGGGCTTTGAGGCACATCATAATTTTGGCACTAGGTGCCCATCAGCCATTTCATCTCCACTCAGGCTCACAGCCATCCTTATGACTTTCTTGCAACTCATGCTTCTGCTGCCTGCAGCCGCACCATGAACACGCTGATTCCTGCACCCTTATGGGAGGTCCTCTTCTAAAATGTAGACATAAGCTTAACCTAAGGCAATTCACATTTCTCAACAGTCTTTTCTCTACGTGGGGGAAGTGCAAGTTTCCTGCACTTGGAAACCCTTTCCTTGCAGCCCTCTCACTTCTCATAGCACTTACATCCTTTGTTATATCAGTGGTCAAATGCTTCTGGCCCAGCAAGGGCACAGATCACTCTGAACTGCAGTCCTGATAATTGGGTTTAGCAGGCAATATTTAGCTTCAAGATCTTTCTCATCTTTTTTATTTCACTTTTATAAAGTACATGTTCAAGGATTTTGACTCTGAAGGCAAAAAAAGACTATTATGATCATCTAATCTGACCTCCCACTTACCTGTGGATGTAAAAATTCACCCAGAAGTCCCTTGCTGATCACAGGAACTTCTAGTTGAGCTGGATTGCCTCCTTCAGAACAGTGATCTGAACTTGATATATTGGATTTAAGTAACAGAGAGCTTACCACATCCCTTAGGCAACCGCTCCAGGGGTTCATCATCCCGTTGTTAAAAACATCCATCTCATTTCCCAATTGGAAATCAATGTTAGACAAACATACAGACATTGGATCTTGTTGCATCCCTTTCTCCACTGGTCTTAAAAGCCTCTTAACATTTGCTATTGTTCTGTATTTTCCCCTGAATTGTGAACAAGCTACTCATACTGTCTGTGCAGCATTACCAGCTTTAACTCAGAAACCACACAACACATACACAGCAGCTCTAAAATATACGGGTTCATCAACTGTCTCAGCCTGAGCACTTCAGCTTTTCAATGTTCCTCTCCTAGGAGAGCCCTACTCCCATGGCTGTCCCTAAAATCAGGTGGCTGCTTTCATGCCCTCACATCTCAGCCAACTCAGAGGTGCTATATGCCACTGACCTCATCCTAACAGCTCTTTTACTCACATCATGCATGAAAGCCAGGTTAGCAAATGTGCTTTTGGCTTGTATTAGCCTAAAACCTCCTGCTGTGTTTCAGGCTCCAAAAAGCTTGCGACACTATTGTAAAAACATTCAGTTTGGTTTAGCTGTTTAAAATTAGACTAGAGTCTCCAGGTCCCTAGAGATGGATGCAGGCATTGGGGAGAAAGGAAGAAAAGAGAAAGAGACAAAGCTCAGAAGTCAGCCAAAATACTTGGGCTCTGAGTTTAGCTCGCAAACAATTGCAAACCATGTTTGTAATCTGCTGCTTAAGGACTCCTAGGATCCACAGACCACTTCTAAGAGTTCATAACAGGTAGTTAAGAGAACAAATAGAAGAATGAAGAATGAACTCTTGCAAGAAAATTCATCATGCCACACAAAAAAATTCGGGGCCCAAATTGCAAGTGGGGATAAACCCCATTGCTTACAGGAAATGGGTACAAGTTGAAGAGGAACTTAGGCTTCTTGTCATTCATGACAAAGAGTATTTGGTTCTCAGTGGAAAAAAAAAAAAAAAAATCACACCTCAGTTAAGAAAGCATAGAAACTTCACCTATCCCCAGAAAACAATTAGAAAAATAAAAGTAAAGAGAGTGTAGCCCTTGCTAGTTGCTCACATCAAACCAACAGCCCTCACACATAACTTGTCCCAGAAATAACACAAAAGAAAAACACCAGAGGCAACACAGAAGAAACAGTTATTTAAAGGAAAACAAAGCCAGCAACACATCTTACAGCTCAAGTCAACTAGAATTGGGGGGGGGGAGGAAGAAGGGATCAGAAGCAGGGGAAGAACTTACAGAAGAATCCTAATCAAAAAAACAAGTAACTTTAAAACACAGACCCTCTTGCGTGAGTCTTTTCAGCATGCAAAGGAAATTGAGGTGAGTGATGTACTGATGCCCAGCAGCTGAGCTACTTTGCTAGTCTGGAAGTCCCTGCACTCAGCTGAGTAGCTGTGTGCCCTCTTCCAGGCAGCCAAGAGCACTGAGATTAGTCAGATTTGCACCGTCTCCCCAATTTCTTCCATTTCTTCCAAAGAAGGAGCACACCATATCCTGAACTTGCTTTTGTGTGGAGGGAGACTGTACAGGTGGGATGGATTAACTGGGATATAAATAAACAGTCTAAGGTGCAACAAAACAATAATAATGAAAATCTACCTGTATCATGAGCTCTGAAAAATGTCTCCTCTCTATCTTCAGACTCTGTGGTGTATGTACACCTCCATCTTTTCCATGACTATCAGTCCCACACTACTAGCCTGAAACTTCTTTTCCTGAAAAGAAATAAGAAGCAAGTCCTTTTTTTTTTTTTTCTTTTTCTTTTTTTTTTATTTTGAGAAAAAAGGACAGAGCAATCTTCATAAGAATCCATAAAACATAACTTTTATTATCCCTGCATCTGCTTTCCCATCGGATGGTACATATTTGCAAAGCAGCCCTTGGAGGCAAGGGAAAAGAAGGAAAGAAAGAAAGTTGCCGTGAAGAAATCCAAAGTGATGGGAAGATCCTCGGGTAGCTGTTGTAATTTATAATCAGCCCATTTAGTACGGAACACTAATGCACAGCTGCTGAGCAAACTTGTCCAATATGTTTCTGCAACAGCAAAAAAGGCCTCTGAGGTCATCTTGGCGCCTACATTATGCTACAATGAAATTGTCTAATTGCAGAACCTTGTGCAGTCTTCAGTATTAACCTCTTTCCCTCACAGCCAGCCAAGCAATACAGCTCTCTTGTTTAGAAAGCCCAAAGCAAGAGGGCCAAGAGAAAATGGATGAATAAATCCAACATGAAGAGTCTTTAACTGTTGATCCTAGATTTATATCAGGAATAAACTGTTTGGTTTTTTTTTTCCCCCTAAGCACAGCACTAGGCCAATGACACAAGCAGGACTCACCTAAAGACTAACAATGTTTCCAAGCTCCTTTCTTCCATCCAGCTTGCCAGCCTCTGCCACAAAATCTCTGGTTCATTGTGGAGAGGCTGAACCTGTGAATTCCCCTGGCCCATGTGTTCCCATGGTTTTAACATGCTCGGTGCCCTACAATTTCAGATTTAGAAGGACCTTGATCCTACAAACGAAATATAAGCAACTTCAAGGAGAGCCTAGGACAGGATGGATAAGAGAGAGCAGAGCCCAGGAGACCTTTGCAGTGCTTAGGCAGAGCAACCACACCAGAGTCCAAAGGTTTACTGCACCATTTAATCCTTGTGTGCAGGGGACTGGACAGTGGCTCAGGCAGATATCAAGTTGGCTGCTGATGGAAACTATTAGTAAAGCAGCCCAGTGTCTCCAGAGAAGCCATAAAGCTTGAAAGTAACCTGGAGAGGTAGCTAAAGAGACTTGTGCACAGGAGTTTCTCCTTGTGTTTTCTAAATCATCATCGTCACAAGCTGAAATGAAATTACTTCTGTCTCAGAAGTCTAGGAGGTATATGCAAACCTGACATTATGTGCAAATGGACGCCAGCTGACAGCCAGATCCCAGATGAAAAATCATTGAGAGCTGCAATTTCAGTTCTTAGGATTCTACATGAGAATTTCAGTTTTCAGGATTTCCACTTTGCTAAGCTTGCATCTATGAAACCTGGGTCTGAAACAGGCTTCAACACTTGCTCACAACTTCCATAACCTGCCTGGCATCTACCCAACATTAGAAACTCTTGCTGTCTCTCTTGAAATTTGGCTCAGAATACACAAATCCCAGCTTCAGGCTAAGTGAACATTTTGTGAACCATTCAGAAAGTCTGGACTGAGTTCCAGTTTGCCGATGATTTGTTTTCTGTGGGAAGAGGCTGGCCAAACTCACCCACACAACCTGAAGGCTGACTGCTCAGCTGGAGGGAAGGCAAGGCTGAAACAGGCTCTCTGTGCCTGAACTCATGAGAAGTTTGGGATTGCTCAGACAAATGCTGTAGCTGGCTGTTGACAATCTTCTAAAGCAATCAACTGTACGTAGAAAGCAGAGCTTGTGATTTTAGTTATAAGCATACTAAATAAATTTAATGAATTTAATAATCTTGCATATGTTGGATGCTATCGTAACACAGCCTCACAAGAACACTCTTTCTTACTAACCTCCCAGAAGTCTCTACAGGAAAACAAAAGTGCCAATGAACTTTGAACACTTGTCAATGCAGATGGTGCTGAGACTGTTAATCACAGAAGGACAAAACATTATGGCTGAGCAGGCACCAGTCTGTCCACAAAACCTTCTCCAATTAAAAGGAAAGTAGTCATGTCAATGATAACACAAAGTGTTCCCAAGGTATTAAATCTTGTCTAATTAGCAATTAATAAGAACCAGTAAGCATTTTGATTTGGATGAGTATGGAAAACTCTATGTTAACAAAACCATAGTAGAAATGGAAGGTTTTCTAAGAGATCATGCCATGGAAAGATTTACCTAGACTAGTAGTTCAGTTTGGAAGAGCCTAGCTTTTCCCCAGTGGTGTTAGGTATCAGTCCATGAAACGTACTCAGTTGCACTGGGATAGTTATGGTGTGACATCAGAAATGAGGGGAGTTCAATACAATAAATCTACTAGACTACTCCTGATGTCAGTTTGTGGTCTTGTGTTTGGATCAAGGTCACCATAACAGTCTTGACCTTTGTTTTGCTGAACCTGTTCCTTCTAACATACCCATACCCTTAGCTAATTCACAGTCTCTACTAAGCACAATGGAGTCTTTTCCTTTTGATCCCTGCCTGGTGCCAGAGTGGTAACAGCAACGGGACCTGATTATTTTTTTCTTATTATTATTAATTTTTTTGTTGTTCTGTGGTTTAATATTTACTTTGCATTTGTGACCACAGCTGTCAGCTTGTGCCTTTGGAACATGCAACCCCCTCTTGTACACCCAGACCAGTATTAGCCCAGCTTGGGACTGTTTGGCTTCCGAACTCTGGACTGACTGCAGGCAGTCTGATGTGAGCATAGGTGGTTGTGTTACTACAAAGCTTACAGTTGCAGTTATTTTCCTAGCTACAAGAGGGTGACCTTGTCACACATAGCTCAGCATTTGTGCCATTTTAACCAGAAGACATGTTCTCTCTCTCAATCTCCTCATGGTACTCATAAGGCAAGAGAGATTAGACGAAGTCTACGAAGGCCACAGGTTTCTGAGCCTGAACTTCAAAGTTCAAAAAAGCAAGGATCCTTGTTTAACTAGCACTTCTAAAATTTACCTCCTTCTCAACCATTGTAGCAATGGGTATATTTGAAACTCCAATAACTTATAGAACAATTCAGTCTATTAGTTTTCCTTTTGAAATACAGCTGGAGTACACACATAAAGTAAGTTATGCCTGGGCCATATTCTTTTATTTCTGGGGGATGCTATCACTTTTGTACTGATAGATATTTGGCCTCATCTTACTATAAAAATCATTACAACAATCAAGAGAGAAATATTGTTAATTCTTCACCTCTGTGAATCAAAATATCCTTGTTTGGATGCCACCGCAAAAGTCCCAACACCAAAGAAGGAAAAACAAGAAGAACAAGGGTCATTTTAAAGACATTGGTAGGTGAAGAAGCTGAAAACAGGATTTTGTGGAACAACTTTACAGAGGCTATGCAATCTCCATGGGGAA
This sequence comes from Megaceryle torquata, assembly GCA_024611175.1. Lineage (NCBI taxonomy): Eukaryota > Metazoa > Chordata > Aves > Coraciiformes > Cerylidae > Megaceryle > Megaceryle torquata. The sequence continues at coordinate 40,839 of JANIJG010011519.1, read as the reverse complement.
TTTATTAAAGCCAACAATGCAGCTATGCAGTAGCTTTTTTGAGGCATACAGAGGATCAGGTCTTCAGCTTCTTTCAAGCTTGTTTCTGCACTTAAAATTGCACTTGTTATCCACAAAAGTGGCTGCAATTACTGTGCCAGAACAGGTTGGGTTGTGACTGACTATATCATTGCACACCCAGCCTCAGGAAAAGTAGATGTAAAGGCAGACTGTTTCATTTTGCACCTGAAAATTGGAACTTTATATCAAAAAAATGTTATTCTTACTGCCTTACCCAATAAGTCAACCAGTTTGGAGTGGGAAGTGAAGCTCAAAAACTGGATCATCTATAGCTGCTTCTAGTATTGATTTTGTAAGCACCTTAAGTGAGTCATTGTTTTCTTCCTTGTTCTTCAATCTGGACATAAGAGTATGTTACTAGCTCTGTAATTCATGGCAACTTTTAGTTATGCCTGGGGCAATGCTGAAGGAAAGCTGCTGTAACTGTCTAGGTTTTATTTTTTCTTCACTTTTTCTTGAGTCCTTCTCAATTTTCTTTTTTTTTTTTTTTTTTTTTTTTTTAATTTGTGAGGAGCAGCTGGATTCATGTGTTTGGCTTTGTGCACCATTGCCACAGCCTCATGTTGCTTGTTTCCTGCTTTCTGTGCCTGCTTCCCAGACCTGAAATGGCACAGACAGAGGAGAGAGAATCACTCTCCTTGCAAACCCCAAGCCACACTGCCTTGATCACAGAACTTGCTGCATTCTCAGTGGAACCTGCAGCCTAGCAGTTCTACCCCACACACATATCTGAGGCACACCTCTTTAGGTGTGCTGTTTGGATGCCCTGTCCCAGACCTAACTGCTATAAATTTCCTTGTTGTGGTTGAAGCGCTGGTGTAAATCCACCATCATTTCCCATTTTCTAGTTTCTATGAAACAATTCAAATCCTCTTTCCAGTAGCATATACTGTGACATCCTTCATTTTGATTTTTTTTCCATACCACACTTCTGTGTAGAAAAGGATTTAGCTGATATTTGAATAAAGTTTCTGACTTTTTTCTTTTTTTTTTCTTTTTTAATCAGCTAACGCTGTGTTGTGGACTGGGCTTTTGGGTTGAATGCAACACTGATGTTCCTTTCTTTTTCCTCCTCTGTTTTCTCCATATTCATTCAGGTGTAACATGAGAGGCAAACAGACTCCTCCATCTCTTTTTGTTCCTTGTGTTAGCATTTACCCACAGCCCATTTGATTTGAATTAATAGTAATCACTTTTTTCAACTGCTTTTTCACGACAGCGGTGGTCTGTCTTTATCTTCCCAGGTCAGATATGTTCATCGTAGCAGAGCCAGGTCATGATCAAACCCACTGACCACTGAAGTACTAATTCATATTTATTAGCTTGAAACCTCTGGCCATACCCTGGCAACTGGGACATGGAATGGGATCCTGCTGTGCTGAGCCCTGTGTGCACGCACAAGCATATAAGCAGGACACTTTGCTCCAGGCCCTGCTCAGTCACTGGCATGATTTTAAAGTGTTAAAGGTCTGATACTCACTTCAGTTTATATGAGCACTCAGAGAGTTAAAGGTAGCAGTTTATTTCATTATTTTATTTTTATTTTTTTATAGTGACTGCACGCTTCTCAATTTCTGTATTATTCACACCTCAACAAATCTTATTTCATTAGATTTTGGGAACTGCAACAGTAATTTTGGTGATTAACTTTAAATTGGGGATAATACACGACCAGACATTAACATAATGTCAAAACAATTTTGTACAATTGTTACTTAACCTCGGTCAAATCATTTCCACCTCCAGCGTCCTCCCAAATGGACCTTTATTAATGTGACATAGACAAACACAAGAGAGCCCTGCATTTTATGCAGGGAAATGATTAAACAAGAACACTTACCAGAAATGATCATGCAGGGTAACAAGGCAGCAGGGCAAAACTCTGAATTCTCATATTCTCAGGGCTGCCTCTGGTGCCTTGAGAGGAACTACATGAACAAGCCCTTGACAGGATGCTCGGGAAAGGTGTCATAAATTGTCTTGCATGGATGACAGCTAGCAGAAGCTCAGCAGCAAGTTGTTTAGCTTCTTGCATTTATTATACATAGCTGATTTTAAAGCTGATGGATGGGTATTAATTACTGTGGAGACTGAAGATCTTTATTCCTATCTTGATGTCACAGCTAAACCTGAAAGTATCCATTTTTTAGGGCTGAAGGAGAGTTCATTCTCTGTGGCCTCTTCAGTCAACGAACAGAGCAGAAACAAAAAACCCACAAGGAGGGATGTGTCAAGGACATGTTGGTGCTTCACACAGCCAGGGGATATGTTTACTCCTATGAAGACTCACTATCTCCTCACCATGGGAAGCTGTTCCTATTCATCGCTGAACAGGAACCACATTCCCATCATACACTGTAATTGTCAGAGAATTCTCCTGGGCTTTCTTCTCCTTAACTGTCAGGGGAAAGTGAAAATGTTCAGCCAGGTGTCCAGCTTTCAGTCTCCCTGGAATTTTTAGGGCCTCATCTTGCATTTGCCAGAGCTTATTTACAATCAGTAGACTGGCACCCAGCGGCATCAAGGGGACTGGGATAACTGCCACATTGCTGAATCTGGGATGAATGAGTGATGGGCTTGTTCCAGATGTGTTGGGGCACTGGCTGGCCAGGTACCTACTTTGCACATGGACTTGCTTGAACAATCACTTCCAAAGCATGGCAAAAACTGGAAAATGGCTGAAATTTGTGCCTTTGATCTCCAGCTGGGACTAGTAAAAGCAAATACAGGGTAAATGGGGAAACAACACCTGATTTGTCAACAGACCAGCTTTTTACAAAGTGGAAACACAGAGATTAGTGTTGTTGGCAGAAGAATTCCTCTTTACCACCTAGCTGAGATGTTTCTGACTGGATGATGTTAGTTTGCATAGCCCCATATTCTTGGAGGGGAAATCCTTCCCACAACTTCTGCTTGGTGCAACATCTGACAGTCCTTCAGGTCTGGACTGTCGAGAGGTTCCTGTCAGCACCATCAAGCTCTGAAAATATTTGAAAGTTTGAAAATGTTTTGCTCTGTAAGGTATATGCTCTTCTACTTGTCTAGGCAGAGATACTCACCTTCCTCAGAGAGGAAGAAGCAGATAATCACCTTGCAAGCACTGGGAATGAGTCCACAAATCACCTCCTGCAACTAAGGGTTGGAACTAGATGACCTTTAAGGTCCCTTCCAAACCTGACAATTTTATGGTTCTAAATTCACTCACAAGAACCTTCATTTAAATACTCGAAGTTTAAAATATTCAAGACCAATTATTGCCTTTGACAATGTTGACTTAAATTCATTCTGACATTTATTCCAAACGTCTAAGGGAAAGAAAAAAAAAGAAAGTGGAAATAACGTATTTGGTTTGGTTTGGTTTAGTTCATGTTTTTGTTTGAGATTTTTTTTTTTATTTCACATAATCGGTCAGATGGAACACAATAAATCTGAGAAGGTAATAAACAGCTCATAAAAAATCACTTTTCAAACTGTTGCTAAAACAACCTCACAACAGTTGGTGCAATAATGGCTCACTGGAGGGATCAGAGAAAGCTTAGGTAAGTTGTGAGCTTCAGGGTAACAAAAAGTGCTAATTGTTAGCACAGTGCCATGGCTTTACATTAGGAAGAGTCAGTATGAGTGCATGTAGAGAGCATGAGGTAACTATTAGGTGTTGTTTGCTCCTTTCTCTGCCTTTGATCTCCCTTATTTTTCTCTGCAATGAACTGCAGTTGTGAAGGCTTTGTCTTTTCTACACAGGGTCTGAGGTTTATTGCGAGGTCTTGCAGGGAGGTGTTTTGTGGCTTGCAGCAGGTAGAGGATATGGCACAGATGTTCTGGGGAATAATCTAGACTGAACATCTGCTAAGGGGTTGGCAGTAATTGAGGAACAGGATTTGATGCACAGGATGGTCTCTTCTCCATTGTGTTAATAGCTCCTTTTCTATTCAGAGGCCTTTTCTGTTTCAGACAGATGTGACCAATGCATCTGCATTTTAGGACATCTGCATTTTACCAAAAACACATTTCTTATGGGAAGAAAAGAAGACATTTATCCAAACTCGTCCAGCAAAAAAAGTATTTGGTTGAGAAGCCCTTGTTACTGCCAAACCTCACTGCAACAACAAGCCCTCAAAGACAGAGACCATGCATTAAACAAAGAATCGTGTCTCTGCAAGCACCCGCTCAAGGAAGGAGGAACAAAGCATGAGTCACCATGACGTACATAAGTGAAATTATGAATAATAACCTAAAAATAAAGTGCTTTCAAATAGAGTTGTGTTCCTACTTCTGACTGAGAACCATATTCCTCTAGGGAAGATGATACCCTCCTATCTCAACTGGGCAGTGCAGTCAGCCACACACAGAGCAAGCAGCTCCCTAATTGCTCTGCAGCTGTAGCATAGGACTTCGAGCCTGCTGGCTCACACCAGTCACACGCTAACTGAGGATGAGGCACTCTCTAGGTGTGCTGCCATTATTCTTCAGTCCTTTGAAGGCCAGACATCACCCATGCAGAAGAGGTACCCTTCATGACAGCTCTCCCTTAAAAGAAGACACAGCATCTGTGAGACTGTCAAAATGTTACGTTTGGAGCCTGCACCTGAACAAAGCCAGAAGTTCAGCATTAAATATCACCGATGATAGTCTTTTTCTCTGATAGGTACTGTGAGTAGCTAATAAGAATACATGAGCCAGGCCGTCAGTGCAATGAATCTCCTCCTAAGCTTTTTAGTGCACTGATATTTTACAATGTAAATTGCTGAGAGATGTCCCAGCAATGTAACAATATGAGCACATAAATTCTAAAGTCCTTGCTCGGTTTTCACAGCTTTCACATAGTGTTTAGCCACCTTGCCTGAGTAAGGGCAGAATAAAGCCTAGGCAATGACTTTAGGTCTGCTCCTTTACAGTTGAAAGAACTGGTAGCTCTTGATAACACTTCCAAGTGTATAGCAGCTCCTGCTGGATGTTATCCGGAAGAGGAAGAAGACAAAAGACAGGTGGACTCTTTTAAAGCTAATCTGCAAGCTTGAACACTTCCCTCTGTTTTTTCTATTTACATAAAAAAGGGTTAAATCTGACATTCTCCATGTGTACAATACCTCACCAGACCAGACTAGGATGTCACCACCAAGATTCTGGAAAACATTTTGAGTTGTTGTTCTTGTACTGCAAATCTGGGCTGGGCTGACATAGAAACCTAAGCAACTATGAGTGAGCAGAAGCAGAACATCAGAAACATCGGGCAGGACTGGATCCACCTTGAAGTAGGGGAGGAAAGGCCATCAGGAGTTGTGTTGCCAGTGTGTAGTGCTGCTCCCCTTGCTGTTTCCCAGGTGTAGTAAGAGCACAGAGAAGGTGATAAATGAACACTGAGCAACCACATCAAGTGACTCACAAAGATCTGCAGATACTATCACAGGACCCAGGAGTCCAGGACACTTCTAAGGCTGTGAAACAGTCCTCAGTGAAGAAGACAGCTGTGCCTTGATTTTGAAGATTAAACATTGCTAACCTCCATGGGCTGGGAAGGGGATGGCGCTCAGATCTTTAAAAGGAACGAGGAAACAACATCGGTGCCTGACTTGTCTTTTTTTTGCTAATGAGCTATTAGAAGTTGCTTTTGAGCCATACTCTTTGCCCTCATTATAACTGTGTTCCCATAAGCTCTGCCTGTTGTAATGAGGAGAAATCTGGACCGATGCTCAGATTTAATGAGATACAATGTAGATGTAAAACAGAAAGGCTAACATCTGAAGCAAGATCTCAAAGTGGAGTAACAGAAACAGGTAAAGGATTTACCTCAACAGAGAAACCTGCGTAGGAGAAGAGGGAACAACCATTTTCATGTCACAGGCAGAACAGATAAAACTTGCCCCCCAAAATCAAATGTGAATTCAAGAGGTGATATCTAGAAGGACAAGGGGAAAGGAGGGAGGCTAAAAGAGATCCAGCAGCTAATGACATCTAAGAGTTGAAGGGTGAGAGGAAATGCTCTGTCGACAGCACCAGTGAGGAATGAAACAGACAGCAGAACATTTCTTTTGTTCTTGTCTCATATCTTTTCATGAAAATTAAAAGGGCAGTTTTCACAGCTGGTGATGGACTTTTTTTCCACCCCCTTTGCTCTGCCATCTGATGCTGTCTCCACTTTGAAAACAGCAAATTTATGCCTGAAGCTGAATGGGTAAAAATTGGGCCCTGTTGCCTGGGGGTATTTTGCCACAAGGAGCAGCAGGATCCGAGATGAGATTTTATCCAGATCAAACCAGAGAATATTCAAAAATGTCTCTGTTTTTGAAGGAGACTCTTCTAAGCAGCAAGAGGGAGGCAAGGAGCCAAGGATCAGCTGGGTGTGCCCCAGGACACTCAAGACAATCTATGTTATAAGGGGGAGAGAACAGGGTAAGATTGTAGGGGTTTTTTTGCCTGCATTCTCTGAACCCGGTGTGTCAGAATGAGAGATCCCCAGTATCAACCTAGAGGAGAGGATTTCTTCACCATGCAATTATGTAATGTCTTGTGATGCTAAGAAGGAGGAGTAAAACATGTATGATTTCCTACCTTCTCAACAAATCTCTGCCTCGTGGTACTCTGCCAGTGCACAACACCATCCTCACATCTTTGTTAGCATCATGTGTCTCCTAGAAAGATCAGCAGTGAAACATTCACCAGTAATTACCTCCCATCAAGCACCAGGACATGTTATGGGCCTTGAGATAGTAGGGAAATCTTTCTTTCAGGAGTAACTGGGGCTTTTTTCTGAACCTGGTTTTACATCGGGATTTACACTACTGCTTTCTCCTTGTGCTTTGTACCTGCTGTCTTATACCTTCTGCTTTGATCTGTGCATAAGCATATTCATATGGGAATCACTACAGTTGCCATGTTCAGAAGATAAGTCTTGCAGACATAAAGACCAGAGATTTCCGATATTATCTTCAATGGAATTTTAAACACTGCAAATACTGATACAGCTGGCTTAGCATTCCAGCACTGACTGTCTCATTCAGACTCTGGCTATAACTCAAAATGGTTTAGTCCCTACATGTGTCCCTGCGAAGATTTACGTCCTGCAATGACCAGGGGCTTCAGAAAATCCCATGCATGGAAGGGGTTTATTCCCTGAACCCCAAAACTGCTCTCATCTCCCTGACTGTACTAAGCTCTGTCCAGATTTCTGTAGCTTCTCATTAGGAGAGAGGAAGCACAAACATTAAATGCAGGCTGCTTTCTGCAGTGCTTGGCCAGCTGCAGCTCTCAGTCCCAGAAGCCTGCTGTGGTACATTTCCCAGCCTCTGTGCCTCCCGGGACTCCTCAAGAAGAATTACTCTGCTATGACAGTGTCTCTCATTTTACAATAGGATAGCCAACATGATGTTTTCACATGAAAAGGAGTGTGCTGTCCCTCGATGCAGCGTTTGCAAAATGTAGGATTGCTGTGCTTTATTTTTGATCATTGGATGCCAAGGATTCAGAACTGAACAGTTCTGAAGGGTTTTGTTGTTGCAGATGCTGTTGGTTTGGGATGTAAAACCATGCTCTGCTTTCCTGAATCCCACTCGGAATGAGTTAGAGGAAACAGACAATGAGAATGCTGCTTTTTCCTATTTTTTTCCCCATTAGCAATCATCAGAGCAGACACTGGCAGGAGGTTCTCGCATACATGAGGGTTGGTACATATATGCCATAGAGTGTGTGAAACAAGGGTGAGTGCTTGCATGTGTAAAATGTATAAAGTGTGGTTCAGGCAGATGAACATCACTAGGGACATGATCAAGGGACGTATCTGTGTGCATGTGGGTGCCTGAAGTACTTCTTTTTTTGTCTGCATGTCTGTGTCTGTGCACCTGAATGTATCACAGAGAAAATACAAAGAGTTTATTTTGGGTCTAAGAATGGGTCATTATTATTGCCTGTTGGAGTAGATATGTATGTGGCTGAAGGACTGAAGTGCTGGATGGCTTGTAAAGCCTGCATGTGGCAGGTGTGGCAGAGATAGACCCAAGTCCAGTTAAATGGAGGGTCTGTGCAGCTGCCCAACATCACCTGTGTTGTATGACCCAGAAATATGTGCATTCCACTGTCATTAGGGATAAACCTCCCTTGCCTATGTGACAAATCCCCTTTAGCAGTGTCCTGACTCCCTTTCAGACCCACTGGGATGCTATTTGTCAGCTCCTGCAGCATGGTCTGGATGTTGGTACCCATTCAGTTCTGGAGCATTTCCACTCTTGGCAAGAAGCTGTTAAAAATAAAGGGGTGGCAGGGAGGGGGGGAATGTATCACCTAATTGATTAGCTCTGTGAATCACAGAGATGCCAGCCTGTCAAAGAGTAAATCACTGAAGCTGTCTTTGATGTCTCCTTTGGTCAAGGACACACCAGCCTGCTGCAAACATTGTCTTTCCTTTAATGTGCTTTCTCTCCTTCTCCTCTCTTTTCAAATTGTGCATGCAGGGATTTTTTTCCACTGGGTGCCTGCAGCTGCCATACCTTGTGTTTTGATTCCTTCAGCAAGTACTAGCTAAGAAGGGTTGGGTAGGACAGGCCTGAGGAGAAGAGATTACTAAGGAATGGGAAATGCAAGGAGGGGCATTAGAGACCCCTCAAGGGATCTCTCTCCCTCCCACCACAGTGCTGTCACTCATTCTAAAAAATACCTCCTGCTGCAAATAATGTTCCTGATGGTAAAAGGGACCTCTGGTTAATCCCATCTTGCAGTAGCATCAGTTGCTGCAGGAAAGGGGAAATGCAAATGGGGGTGGCTGTTGGCAGAAAGACATGGTCATTTTGCATGACCTATAGAGCTGTTGGCTGTTTCTTCCCATTTCTGGCATGGCTGGAGATTCACTAGTGCTGAAAGACTATACTAAAAAGCTAAGTGATGATGCAGCTTTTGTGATGGAAGTTCAGCACTCCCAACAGGAGCTGAAGCCAGAAGCCACATGCAAAAAAGAAGTGTTGTTCAGACAAAACAGAACAAGCTAACCAAACTTCTCTGAATTTCAAGCCTGAGCTAGTTCCAAAGATTCAGAAACTGTTATAAGGCACATCTGATCTTGCTGCCAATAGGCACCACATCTCCTATCACGTGCCATCTCAGATGGAAGACTATTCCCCAGGAATGAACTGCTTTTCATTGGTTTCTTGCCAATGCCACCTGTCCGGCTCCGTCTAGGTAAAGCAACACAGTGATAGCGAGCATTGGCTTAGACAGCGAGTCGGATCTGGGCCAGGCTGGGAGATGGCCCGTTAGTAGCTGTCGCTCGCTTGGCTGGGTTGGTTGTGTGGTGCCAGGAGAGGGTTCAGCAGAGATTTTCTGCCAAGATTTTCTGCATGACAGCACCCTCCTTACCATAGTCTGTGGCTGGACTGAACTTCTTCCCATGCTTCCCAAGAGCAGGCTTGTAAAGGAAAGGAGTTCTGACATTTCCAGGCTGTTCTCTTTGGAGGTCCCTGCAAACACAAGCTGCTCCCTGTCCCACTGCATGCAGCCTATGTGTTAACAGCAGAGAGCTCTGGCCACACAGGCAGAAAGTGAGGCTCTGGTGCTGTCTTCCTTCCTCAGAAAGTAGTCTGACCCTAAAAATGCTCATGGGAGTCTTGCAAGCAGAGGATGGTGCTCCCAGAACACGCCTTGCTGTCATTCCCTCTCACTCCATCTCCCTGAAAAGCAGCTCAGGGAATGTCATCAGTCAGCAGGCCTAGGACAAGCCCGAAGTGTCAAAAACAAATGAGAGAAACAGCTGAAGGGTACAAACAGCAACAAAGGTACTAGTGAAGAGGATGAGACAAGCACTAATGATGAAAGGATGCTTTATGCTAAATGCAGTAAAATGCATTGTCTAGCTCTTCAAGCCACTGTAATTGGCTGCTTCTGTCTTCCAGACTGACCTTACTACCACAGTGTTCCTCATGTAAGAATTTACAAATTCTGTCCAAATCAGTCCATCGGCTGGTAAAGTACCTGGGTAGAAATTTGAGTCTAAGGTGACATTTCTTGTCTTTGAAACTATTACTGACACTTTTTTTGAAGCACCTTTCATTTGTCAACATCTTTCTTGAACTGTGAGGGCCAGAATGTGGTACAACTTTCCATTGTGGATACCTGCATGCAGTTCATACCAGCTTGCTCTTCCTTAATCTTTGTTTTCAGACTGTTACCTTAAAGGACACTGAACACATGTTCCCACATGAAATCACTGATGGACAAGTGTTTCTGGGGGTCACTGCTCTTCAAGAGAGCTAGAAATACCAATTCTTGGAGGTTGCACATGGGAACACTAAGTGATTTTCCTTTTCATTCCCCATGTCCATTTTTTACTCTGTCAGATTTAGAGCCACTTCACCCATGCCACTCTTATTCTGTATTGTTCTAAATTCCTCCTCAAAATGATAGTCAGAATCTATTCAAATGCTTCCTATGGCAACCTTGTTATCATCAACCAAACATATAATCTTCTCCTCCTCTCCCCAAAAGTATATGATCTTAGTTTATTAGATTCTCTTTCTATAAAATAAACCATGGTATGAGGTAGCATAAAAATATAGAGAAAGGTGATGAGACATCTTGTTTACACCTCTGAATTCTGACTGGGTTTTCAGATATGCAAGATATTAGGCCCATCATTAAAAATAGGCACGTTAATCCCTCTTAAAATCCTTGCTGTCAAAGCAGAGGTGACCACTGATTGCTTTTGAAGGGCATAATACTGTTGAATTTAACAGGAATCTAACTTGCTGTGATTTCCTTGTGTATCTTTAGCAAGAAGCCCCTGACAGGATGCTAATGGCTGGATTCATCTACTGGAGAAGAGGTGATTATTAGAAATGGAGAGATGATGGCTTAACATTACAGTGTATGTGTAAGTTCTTCATCTTGGACTTGAGATCTTAAAGATCCTCTCAAAGGTAATCAATGGCACTTTAGTACCCTTTGAAGCTTTTATTTGCAACACTTGCATGGTATTTTGTGCCACATTGACTTTACTATTTTCCTCCAATTTTAAGCAAAATGACTCTAGACCTGCATTTAAGGTGCTGTAAATGTGGTGATCTGTGAGCCTCATTCATGCAGTGCATCAGGGGCTCCCTTTCTGCAGTAAAACCATTTTCCTATGCTCCAAGACAGCTATGGACTAATTGTTTAACTCTGTGCCTCCCATTCCATGAACTGACACAACGCACCTTAAAAGAACACAACAGGATTGGCATTGACCTACCAGAGAATTGCAGTGCCTGAAAGTAAAATTGATGTAACACTAACTAAACTAAAGCAAACTGGGCTCCAAGGCTCTGAAGGGTGGTATTGTATATGCTAAGTGAATGAGGGCTGGATGTTCAAACAGCTGCTTTAAAAATGCAAAAGCAATTTTGTAATTTTAAGTCTGCACATATATTTAGGGGTTGATTTGGGACCTTAAACAGGCACTTTTTTTTTTTTTTTTTCTTTTAGCTGCATCCTTAATCTCACACAGACATATTATCTAGAAACAGATGCGTTGGTCCAGGCTGTAATACCCTTCATGAGAAAGAAGAACCATCACATATTACCTGTAAGATATTTGTCACATTCCTTGGTGTAATACTGGAAGCACCCAGCTATAATGCTGGTGAAAGTGGTGTGAAAGCCAATTTAGAAGAGAAAAAAAATAGCTATGTGCAAGGTCTTTGAAGAAGGGACTGTAAATGTGCAATATGAAACAGGGAAATTGTTTTAGCTTCCTTATGATTTTAAGCCGTATTTCATTTGCTCTGCTATCATTGCTATCACAGGAGTAAGAACATTATAAAACCTGTCAGAAGGAGCTGAGAAGGCTTCGTACACCACAACACCTAAAGACACGCTTTTCATAATCCCTAAAACTCACAGTACCTCAAGAAATCACACCACTCTGTGTTCCATTCCAGACTCCACCACTCAGGTTTTTGTTTTCACCTTGTCTATCCCGCTCTGCAATGCTTAATAACATCTTGCTTTTCTGTTGATTTCTCTATATGGAAAAAAGTCAAAGGCATTTATACCTCATGGATATAAATTGGAAAACTACACCTTTAAAAATATATCCAAAAGTATAATTTATTCATCTGCCTGGCAGATACCATGAATCTCTCATTCCTCTGTATCTTATGTTCAGCCAAGCTCTTTCCTACAGCTGGTACCGCACAGGCAGTTTTTCTTGCAGCTCAAAAGGATGGAGTCATCCTCACTTCAGTGGGAAGTTTCTTCCCAAGCACAGAGTTGTGACCCACCTCCAGGAAAGACTGCAAAGAGTTCAGTCATCAGTGCCCCAAAGCCATGCGTGGACCAGGCTGGACTTGGCTACACTACTCCCTCTGACTGGGAGGACTAGAAGTTTGGCATGAGGCATGAAATATTTAACCAGGCTGCCACTATGTAAAAATGAGAGAGTGTGCCTGAACAGCGCATCTGTCAGCGAGGTGGCAGCTGGCAGAGCCCGGCAAGGATTTTCTGGAGAGAAATGGGGCATAGCTTCCTAATTGAGCTGCGGTACTGAGCTGCATGGGAGGGTGAGGGGAGCATGTACGGCTCCATGAAGATCCAGGAGAACAAGTGCCCCGAGGAACAGTGTTCGCGGGGGGGCAGACATGAGTGCTGCAGTGTAAGAATGAGTGTGCAGGAGCATCTGTGCTCAGCAGGGTGATTCCTCATGGCCCAAGCAATGGTCTCTCATTGCCCTCAGGCTCTTGCTGCTGCGCCTCTGTCAGCACAGCATGATCTCAGACTACATTTCCCAAAGATTTTTTTCTTTTTTTGCATGTGCAAAAGGTCTAGCTCCAGGCCTTTTTTAAAGAGAAGAAACCTGGAGCAAGCTGTTGGTTTCACTGTGGGCCCAAGCTCTTGTCTTGGTGATTTCATTGCAGCTAGGGCTGAGCAGCCCAGTCCACAGCCAAGTATCTAGGGCCTGGCTCAGCAGAAGGCAAGAGCTTTGAGTCCAAAGACCATCCAGCAACCCACCATTCAATTCACTATTTCAATGCTTTGACTCCATGCCAGGGTAACTTCTTACTTACATATACCTGTACCCACAGCCCCACTCTTCTTGCAGCAGATAATGCAACAGTTAAGAAATGCAATAATTCATGTCCCCATCATTACCCCTGCCACCCTGCAGATCTTTCTGCTTGCTTTTGAATTTAGCAATACTTTGAAAGCAAGTACTTTCACTTTTTGTGGTAAGGTTGAGATTGCCTGGCACTGAGAGTTTTATCCATGATGCAGGTCACCGGAAAGGGTTAATCAGCCAATATTGTTTAAGTGCAGGAGTGTGGGAGTGAGACAATAAGAGAACAGAGTTGGACTCAACTTCTTTGCATTCTCCCCCATGCTCCTTTTGGAGGGTGTTTCAGGGACAGGCTGTGAGGAATGCACACTATCTAATCTGCATGTATAATATAAATATGCACATTTTTATTTGCTCTCTCCATCTGCAGGGAACTTGCTGGCATCAGAACAGCCATGTGGTCTCACAGCAAAGTTTCCTTGTAAAAAGAAAGAAGACACAGCAAGACTGCTTGCTCTCTGCCTCGTGTATGCCGTGCAAACGGGTGCACAAAGCCTGTCCCACTCACACCTTCACGCATTTGCTTTTTAGTCTCAGGACCTCGGAGAAAAAGGCTGCATTGGGCTCCTTACAGGGAGCTAGTTCATTGAAAATCAGTGTAAAATGAAATAGAAGAAATTGCAGTTGGCCAACCTTAAATTATCATTTAAACCAGCTTCTCTACCAAAGCAGAAAGTTGGGGTTTTAAAAAATATTTAGGATAGGACAAATAGCTTTCATCTTTTGGAACTGGCAAAATTAAACCAAAACAAATTCAAGAATGCTAAGCTTTGCAGCATGAAGAAGTCAAAATGTTTCATCTGAGTTGTCAAAATAAAACATCTAGGTTGTATGTTTTGCCTTTTTTTTTTTTTTTTCTGTTTGCATTTAAAGCAAGTTGAGTAATTTGCAGATTGACTAAAGCAGCCTGGTTCTACATTTTTGCCTAAATAAATAAAATATACTGTTACCCAGATCCATTGTGGCCTCCTGCACAATGCTCATTACACTGAGCTGGGAAGAAGCAGCAGCAGCTGGAGTCACTTGTCCAGCCATCAAGAGCTTGCAGTGCTTGAAGTCCTGGCTGCTCTCTAAACTATCTCCCAAGGGGCTGAAAGAACTGACTTTGCTCTCAGGTCACTTCAAATCAGAAGTGTTACTGTGCAGAAACTAAGGTTGTAATAATAAAGAAATTTGCACAAATTCGCCGGTATCTAGTGAAATGTTCCTTCATAATGTCCTTCAAGAACATAGATTTACCTTTCCATGGACTTTTTTTAAAGGCATGACCAACTCAGAGATTTTTTAATCTCTTTTCCTTATTGTTCCACAGCATGAATGTGTATTTGTGTGTATGTGGTTGTGACAGTATAAAATATTAATAGCAGAAGGGTGAGAACACACATGGCCCTCAAATGAGGTTATATAAACACACAGCTGTTGCACTATTTGTAAATTTATAAAGACACATTTCCATCAAGAGTGTGAAAGTCAAATAAGCGTGCAGAGAGAGAAGGCACATGTGTTTCATAAACTGCACAAGAAGCCTATAGGAATTACATGGTGCTACTTAAATCCCAGTCCCACTGAAGTCAACTGGAGCTCTGTCACTGACTTCAGTGGGATCAGGACTTGGCACAAGGCACTTTCTGTGATTTCCCTGGATAAAGCAGATCGAGCTACTGGAGAAACAAAGGTCACACTGCTATTACAGTTGTAAAAGTGCTGATCCCTTGTGGCTTGCTGACATCTGAGCCTGATGAGGATGATGCAGCAGCATAACACCCCACAGAAGAACGCTTCCAACCGTGCCTCCTACAGACTCTGCTGTTGATGGGAAAATGGGATCTGGATGGGGTGGTGAACCTAGGGGGAAAGCAGCTCCCCATTTGCCTCCCTGTATTCCCCTACAAACTGAGCTCCGCTAGAGAGGGACAGTGGTGGTACATCAGCCAGGCCAACAAAAGAGCATCTATCGCTTTGTGTGTTTGAAAGGGCAATATGTTGTCAGTGTATGGGGCCAGGTCCATGGGCTGCCAGAGAGTCCCATTTTTGTGGCTTTAGCAGCTGCTTGCACTCAGTCTACCCCCAGGAAGGTTGCATAGCCACTGTCAGACTACCTTGGGTGTGACAGCAGCTGATGGCTCCAAAGTTTCATCCCATGGACAAGGTGGAGCATGAAGGAGGATGAGTCACAGGCAGGAAGGTTTCAGGCATAAACAGGAATTGTTTGGCCTCTGAAATGGATTAAGAAATTAAAACCACCTCATTTTCTGTGAGGTGCAATATTACATTTTTCTACAGAAGATCAAGATTTTCTTTTTTAGACCCCAAGGACAAGTCTAGGATCATTATTTGAGATCACAGAATCACCTTGGTCATGATAGTAGCCCTTGAATCAGGGACATGTTCCTAAGAAGCTTTTCTCAGCCTGCTGCAATGGAACAAGTCAATGCCTAACTCAACTAAAGGAACAAGCAGGGGGATATTTGTTCAACCCTTCTCCACATTCTGTATTCCCTTAGGTTTGGTAGAAGTGTTTGAGGAGGAGCCCATGAAAAACTATTCCACAACCTCCCTTAGGCAGCCTACCTCTTCGTGCAAACGTCTCCTGATGCTTTTTGGTTTTGTAAGATCACCGATGCTTCAGCAATTGGGCCAAAAGGCAGTCAAGCAGTCACCCAAGCCAGGGAGGACATTCTTCATGGGCACCAAAAGCTGGGATTCCTCCTTTGCAACATCCTTGCCAAGGTGTCCGAATTCATATGAGGTTGGCCCGGAATCCCTGAGTACCCAGGGAAGAGAAACAGGTATCTCCAGCTGGCAATTCAGACCTTAGGTGAACTAAGGAAAGTGCATTGAATACAAGCTTTGTTCTGCTTGTGATCAGGAAAGCTTGTCTTCTAATGGTCTAACTATGTCCTCAATGGAGGGCATCTGTCTGGGGGAGGTATTATACAACAGGTTGGATTGTAAATGTGTATTGGAGTGCGCTGCACACTCATCTCCCTCTGCAGGCAAGACCTTATACTGAAATGAGTGTAAGAGCTCTTCAGGTAATTGAATTTTCGGTTCACTAGCAAGAACACTTCTTTTTTATGTTGTCTTTGGCTATTTTGAAACCAAAAACAAAGGGAAAAAAGCCATCTCGTTTTGAGCAAAACATTTCTTTTTAACACACCTTTCAGAATAAAATGGAAGGCAATTTCTAACCAGAGAAAATTTACAAAGGAATGTGGCAAAATGAAACACTTAGATTCAAATAACAATTTCAATGTCAAAATCAAGTTTCTAAATTCCCCTTCCAGCCTCCGAGAAGGATTCAGTGAAGCGAATATAAATTTGCAAAAAGATGCTGTTACCCAGTCTACATTGTCCACTGCAAGAATATAATCCCCAAATATATTTCTGATCTAAAAATGATTATACAAATGCAAGAGATCAGGTAGCTGTTTCTTGGACAGAGTGCAGAGCTGGTTTAGCTAAAAAGTTTCAGCAAGTCACCTCTAGGTTTTACAGTAATGGCTCTGCTCAGTGATCACGCATACCTTGTAATTTGGTACATAAAAATGTCCTGCTAGTGCCATCATAGCCTGAAGGCAGTCACCTCAGCCAGACCACAGAATGAGAGTAACCTCAGCTCAATTTATCGTTCCTTTAAGTTATTTGTATTTGTTCCAACCAGCAGGCTGGCTTTTGTTATGTTTAGTTTCAATCTGGGGAGAAGGGCAAAAGAGAGCGATACTGATTTTATGGGAATGTTTTGTATTTTATTCCAAGCATCTCTATCTTCCTTATGCAAAATATGAGTGAAAGAAATTTGGGAAATAGTGGTTTCCCAGACTAGTAAAATTGTGCAAATGGAGGAGTCACACGGGTTCTACAGAGGAGGACAGGGGATGAGTTAGAAAGGCATGGCAGATGTTGATCTCAGAGTTTACAGGGTAGAGGAAGCACCAGTGGCCAAAACAGTCAGCAGCAAGCCCTTTTTTTTGGCATGTAGCATACAAAGAGGAAGGTATGGTCAAGAATAGCCTGGAGAGGTAGACTTCAGCTGACTTAAGGGCATACACAGGGAAAAACATATTGAGAGACTGGATTTTTTTTAATCACATGAATCACCACAGACACCTCACATTACCTTGCCTGGGTCACGATTTCAGAGCACATGGAGAGAAGGAGCTACTGCCTGATCAGAGCTGGCCAATTCACAGGCACACTGCTTTTCTCAGTTGCCTCATTGCCCTCAACACCGTTCCTCAGATGTGTACTTAGCTCAGCTGGACATCCTGGCCTGATGCACCTGCTCGATCATTATCCAGACAGGGATTTCAAAATCTACTTGAAATGCCCATGATTGGGCATGCGTTAGGTGGCAATTTGCCAGCTGGGGCCCCACGTTCCAGTCAGCGGGATGGCAGCTCACCTTGGGAAAGTGAGAGGGGCTGTGTAAGTTCCTCCTTTGCTTCTCCCCATCATTCCCTCAGTTTCTCCCTTCTGCACTGGAGAAGGGACTGAGGCAAAGCAGGGTCGCTAAACTCTTTCTTCTGGCCCTCTCCGAACTGATAGATAAGATAATTTATCTCTCTGTGGATGAACTCAAGAGCTTCAGAGGTTGAAAACTTTGCGTAGTTTTAGATGTCTAAGCATCTGAAATCCTTTGAGCCATGAGGTCAGGGATATACAGAGGGTTGTGCCTTGACACTGGTGAAGTTATTCTGGACTTACATCATTGCATTGAATACACTGCACTGATTTTTCCTCTCCTATGCACTCTGCAGGGAGACGTGTTTGTACAAGGGGCCATCAGCCTGGCAGCCTCTGTAAGCTTTTCTTCACTGATGCACGAGTGATGTGCTCTGCTTGGGGCTGGTGCTGGTGTGAGCTATGGCCTGACCTTAGTGCCACTGTTTGGACAAGAATCCCCTCTGATTTTTTTCCAGGCATACTCTGTATAGACTAATCAAAGGGCCCCGGCTGCTGCCTCTCTGATGCATGTACTTTTCACTTTGATTTTCCTCTCCTGTCACACATGGAGCTGCCAAGCATCCAGGCTGTATGATTGCATATTCCCCACATCCCTTCATGATGGATATTAGTCTGCTCAGCTGTATTTAATTCTGATTTCCTTCAGTAAGCATTGGGCTGGAGCACAGGGGAAGATGAAAGGAGGCATCGTGCAAAGTCAGGCACAACCCCTGGAAGTGGCAGGTGTTCAGCAAGAACGGGGTCATGGCTCCCCAAAGACTGGGGCCAGGCTCAGGGTGATTTGTGAGAGGTAGATGTGGGTACAAACACTCAGCCTGATGAGGAAATCACACAAAAGGTACCATTCTCAACAAGGAAATGCATAGATTTTGGGGGGTAAGGAGAACTGTTTTCCCCAAAGGGCAACTTGCATTAGTGATACAGGAAGTCACTGATGGCTGAGAGAACTGGTAAATCCTC
Source organism: Megaceryle torquata (assembly GCA_024611175.1). NCBI lineage: Eukaryota > Metazoa > Chordata > Aves > Coraciiformes > Cerylidae > Megaceryle > Megaceryle torquata. The sequence continues at coordinate 22,280 of JANIJG010011519.1, read as the reverse complement.
CAAATGAACAAGAATGATTTGGAATTCCTCTAGGAAAGCCACATTGAATAACTGGATTTGCTAATTGCTCCACACCAGGTTATTTTGTTTGGCTCCAATTACATCCTTCCAGCAAAATCAACTGTTTCTCATCCCCTCCCTTATAAGCAAGCAATGGAGTAATTACCTGAAATAACCATCAACATTATTAAAGCTACAACAAACTATGGGGTACTGCCGATGCCCAGATGTAGAATTCCAGATCCAGGACACCTGCTTTTCACTGTCCCTTTAAAATAACAATGTCTGCCTTTATACATTGCTTTTCCACCACAGATCTCAAAGTACTTCACAATAGGCAAGTATCATTATTATTTTACAGAAGAGAAATCCAGACACAGAGAGGTTAACTGCCATTGGACTATCCTACATTTACTCTTCTACCAATAGATCATACAGCTACGATGCAGATCAAATTTCTCTCTCATTCCTGGATCACACTCTCTCCCCTGTTCATCCCCATAGAACCCAGAAGCTTGTGCAGAGGTTTAAATTTATGTGGAGTTATTGACACTGTGTTCTGCTCTTTGTCTTCCCATTGTTCCTGGAAATTCTGCTTTTCTGCCTGCTTTAGAAAGAGCTCAGATAATTTCTTTTTCTATAAGCACAGATTACAAAACCAGATCTGGTTCATGTATCTCCCAGACTCTGAAGGAGCCTGACTGGGGGAATCCAGTTAAGACTATTTGCAAGATAAAGGATAATTACAATACTCATTATTTTAGACACAGTATTCCACCCCAGCACTGCACCTGGCTTCATGGGGTAAAGTGCTGGTGTCTCTTTATATTGTATAGAGTCTTGTTGGCCCATCTCTGCAGAACAATGCTTATGGTTATGTTTAAAAATTCAGAGGAACTATATTTTAGACAGCTTGGGCCTTAACACTTTCACCCAACATCAATTGTTGTGAGGAGAGAAAATGAATCTTTGCCTTTGAATGATAAACTGTTTAAAAATAGGGCTTATAATGGCAACCCTGACAGACTTTCATTTATAGCAGCTTCAGTAGGACAAGGATGGTATATTTCATGGGACAGAAGAGAGCAGCAAGAGAAAAGAGAAAACGAACAATATTTATCTCAGAGGTGTTCCCCCAGCAAAACTAATTACTGATCCTGTTCTTCTGAAGGATGTGAAATGGCTAGCAATAGTGTAAATGATGCTTTTGTCACACCTGAATTTCTGTTTGGCACTATCCAGGACACCAAAGACAGAACAGATGAAATAACATAATTAAGTTGATCTCTGTAGATTTGCAGATACTTCTTTGTGCCAGAACCTTCACTGTCCAAGACCCTCTTCTGTTAGTGCAATGTACACTTTGGTGGAAGCAGGATAAACTCAGAACATCCTCATCAGAAGACCATTAAAATAGATGCACAGAGGCAGCTGTCTCAGCAGTGGTTTAAAGAATAGCATAAAAATAAGGGCAAGAATTTGATGCTTTCTTTACATCTTTCTGAATTCCAGGTAGCTTTAGCTGCTCTAGTTTTCCTATTTCACTCCCTGTGCACAGATACTTCTGAGTGCACATCATGATACTGTACAGGCATTTGCATCTAAATCCCGAATCTGAACAAAGAACTACATTGTGTAGGGTCCCTGCAAACCAAGGTCAAAGCCACTTGGATCACAAATAGAGAAGACTACACAAAGGCTTTAGAGTAAAGTCTTAGGGAGAGAATAATTAGTGACATGTAAGTAAACGTAAAATGGGATAAAATGTTAGATAGGTTTACCAAAGACACAGAGAGTGCCAGACTAACTCGATATCCTTCTTTGATAAGATAATTGATTTTCTAGACAAAGGAAATGCAGTAGATGTAATCTATCTGGATTTCAGTAAAACATTCGATACGGTGCTGCATGATAAATTATTAGTTTTCTTGGTGAATATGGGGTTTAGCAGAGGAACTGTAAGGCAAAAAAAAAAAAAGGCAACAGCAGAAATGGAAACAACAATAGGTTTGTTTAAAGGAAGAAGCACGAGGTGGAAAGAAGGGTAGTAATGCCAGTCCTGAAGGAGCTTCCTGGAGTCTAATCTGGCTTAAACTTTCATGAGTACTCTGTGTACACAAAGTGTGTATAGCATTTGTGCCTGTGGATGCAAACCTGGTAAGACTTGCAAATGGGAAGAAGAGTTAGATGATTTCAGAGGTGGGATAACAGAAATGGAGTGGGATCTACTAGTACAGAGTGCTATGTCATGTATTAAGGTAACAGTAGCAATATTTGTTACTACTATCCATGGATCCATCACTCAGCAATGACATAAAAAGGAGAAAAGTCACATGCATAACAATAGATGACAAGATATCTATGACCTACCAATCTAATGTCACCATTTAGAAGGCAATGTCAGGTTTACATATAGCAGCTGGTATAGTTCTACTTGAAACAGAAAAGTACCGATGCTATAGTGCAAGGTCAGACCTCCTGATCTGGTGCCAGACAGTCAAAGAGGGGTGGATTCAAAGTGGAGCAGTTATGGAACATGATGATGTGACAGAGAATGGAAAGCTACTCCTACAAGAGGAATTAGGAAGATCTGGATTGTACAGCCTAATAATTTGATGACAGAAATATCTGTGTAGTGCTGTGAAGACCAGGAGAGGACAAAAGCATTTTAACCAAAAAGACAAGATACCTGTTAGTAAATGATATTAATAAACCCATTCAGATTAGATTTCAGAGGATGATTTCATTCCACCAGAATACTGAATGTCACCTGGGAGAAATGGGGTTTTTTTTTAAATCCTGCTAATTTAAAGATTAAAACAGATTGGTTGTGGCAGAACAGTTCTGGGGAGACTTGAACTGCACATGGCCAAAATATTCAGTATCCAGCACTGTATTTTAGTCCCTTTTTAATCAGCACAGAGAAATGAAATCATAAAACAGTACGAATAAGGAAACAAACAGCCAGCCTCCTGGTTATAAGTTCTATCAGTCCCCTGCTGGTGCCTTGGCTTAGAATTATTTGTGTTCATTCTCAGTGTCTCATATCTTATGAGTTCAAGTCGATTTCTAGCACATATTTTTGCATTTGAGTTAGGTACATTGAGCTCAGATGGAAATACAATATTCACAACTTCTGATAGCCGTGAGATTCCCTTTAATACAGATTTCAGAGGTAAATCCTGCACCCCATTGACAGGGTTGTGTTAGTCACCTTTTAAAATGACCTCGCCTTTCATCCAGACCTCAGTGGTCAATCTAAATTGTGTTGCTCCAATAAAATGTAGTTAGCTGATTAGGTCAGAGACATAATTTTTTCTTCCCTAGGCATAGCCTGCAGTCTTAGTTTTTCTGTGGGTTAGTTGGCACTGATAGAGTGATCTTTGCATTAGAAAAACAGATTGACATGATGGGCATGAACAGTTTAGCAGGCTGGATGCAGAGAAACAGGAGTTTACAAGCAAATTGGTTTAAGTACAGATTGCTTCTTTTTTGAGAACAGCAGCAGGGTGCTCCAAAGTTGCACGATGCTGCAGCTGCTTAGCCATTAGTGGGAAAGAAAAAAGGCAAAACAAAGGAATAATCTTTGAATAGCAACAAAACCCATTTCAGAATAGGATAAAAAAAACCTTAAAGGGCATCTTTATCAAGTGGCAGGGGACAAGAGGTGAGATTGGCATCAGCAAGGTAAATAAGGATGACTATACACACTCAGAGAATCCTTAAAACATCAATTCAACACTCTGGACTGGGAATCCATTTAGTAGACATGAGGATAATGCAGGCCAAGCAGTGCAAATGGAAAAATGGAGAAAAACCAAGTCGAGTTAAATCACGATGGTCTGCTGCAAGGTTACAAACAGCAGGACTGTGACAGGGATTACACACTGCACATCCCTGCAGAGCTCTGGCCCTGCTACATACATCAATAGATCAAGACACTGCAGTAACATCAACACAGCTGTATTTTGGAGCAACTTCAGCCTTTCATCAGAGACGGCATAAACTTCTTTACTCACAGTCCCTGCTATTAGGAACGCTAGAAGTCATTTAAAGATTAGCTGAGATGTTATTTTATCAAGCACTCTTTAAGCTTGGCCATTAGCAGTAAATTGGCTGTGAAAAGCATCAGAGCACCTTTCATTTTGAAAGGCAGTTTACAGGTGAGGAACTTCCTGAACTAGAGGTGATAACCTTATATTAAATAATCTTACAGAATTTTCTCTTCTTATTTATCCAGACATTTTTTGTAAACACATATAAAAATTCAGCATCCACAACATGCCATGACAAAGGGTTCAAAATTGCATTGTGCACAAAGTAACCTTCTAATGTATGTTTGGAATTTGCCATCAACTGCATTTATTTGATAACCCCTCATTATCATATTGAAAGATCCAGTACGTGATAATCCTCTGTTTATATTTTCTACAGTGGAATAACAGCAGAAGGAAACAATCTCATTGTGTGTCTGCAAGTATCTAATTTTGGCCACAGCAGACTGGCTTTGAGGGAATATCAGACAGTGGGTCACAAATACCCTTTGCTGCACAGCTGGAACAATGGGATGGCAGAAATTAGGACATCTTAAAGACCTTGTATTTTCCACTTCCTCCCCCCCCACTTCTCTCCATATCCCAGACTTACTTTGACAATGTGTCCTACAATGCCAATGTAATTTGCGGATATTTCACATCAGTGCTATTTCTGACCCCACCAGATGAAGCTCCCATCTTATAAAGAAAAAGGCATATGAACAAGAAAACTAGATTTTTTTTTTTTAGCTCAATATGATAATAACAGGATCTTAAGTTTCACTGATTTATTGACAATGTCATAACCTGCCTATGAATAGCATCATAGTAGAGTCATAGAAGCATAGTTAATTGAAGTCCATTTTGGTGAAACTACAAGGGAATTTGTCCTCTTGTTTAACAACATTCACTTAATTTACTATGTTCCAAAATAACGATCAATAAACAAAGAAACAAACGCTTTTGAGTTTACTCAGCAGAGGAAGAATTATGACATGAAGGATGTCTCCCTATTTTATAATACCTCTGGTAATAATTTATTGAAAGTGTTATGAAGCCATGATCATATCAGAGACATTGAGCAAAGAAACAACCACAACAAAACTCAATTTTACATATATTCCTTCACATGAGGCAAATCAATCCGTCCTCATAAATAATAGACAAAATCCCTTGAATAGCTCAAAATTCAATACACTTATTAGAGTGTCACAATAGCCATGGGAACCATGTGCATAAAAACATAGGTGGAAAGAATGATCCAAACTCCATCATTTCAGAAATTCCTAGATAAGAAGTGGTCATTAAAGATCCTATTGAATTTTATCAGAGAGAAGGGATTTAACTTACTACAGGGACCCTACCCTCTGCTCTCATGTTGGTCAGCTGTATTTGTTGAAAGGTTACTAAGTTTTCTGCAAGGCAGATGAAATTGGATGAGGATGTGGACAAGACTGGGGATTAGACATGCAATTTATGAGGCTGTTTAGGCAAAGAAGGTAGTAAATCTTCTGTAGTCATTTATAATATACCTTCTCACTAGTTTTGATAACCTCTGTCCTAGCAAGGTCATATAAAACCATCTTTTTCTAAACATAAAGCCCTCCTTTTGTCTTCCTATCTTTCAGGCATGTTTATATCCTTCTGCCTCACTAACAAAGTGCCATGGAACAAGTACCAAGTGTCAAAATTAAGTTGGTTTATGCAAATAAAGGCTGCTGAAATAAGAGATCTTTCACTGGTCCTATCTGGAGGACTTTACATAAAAAATGGGTTAAATGAAGATCACACATGGTGCTGTTCCAAGGCAGAGCTCTTTCATCTTTAACTGCTCCAGCCTTGTCTGCACAGAATTTGTAGCTATCATATATGCAAGAGATAGACCTGCTCCGATTGCTTTCAGAAAGGCTAGCTCTGGACTCAGACTGATAAGTCCTCATCTTTTGAGGGAAGGAGTGCACTGAAGTTGCTGGAGACACACAGGCATTACATGAGGATAGCAGGCCAGGTGCAGTGTGCTCAGCCCCAATTTGTAGGGCACCACCACATCTCTCATCCTAAGCCTTTATCCAGGGCATGGAAGAACAACAGATGTCTCTTTGGGCAAATACTATCACTGCAACAGAGATCACTAATATGAGCCTTAGAGCTGTTCTAACTTTGTCCCTTAAAGAACTGATGCACCAGAGTTTTGTTCCTATGTTCTTGACCAGTCCTGACCTGATACTGCTTTGAGCACAGGCATTTCACAGAAGAGCTTTAGTTTTGCTTGGGATGATTCTGAACATTAGTAGTAAAAATCTCCAAAGGACATTCTTGGTAGTAACACATCTGTACCCTAACAATGAGCAGTACAAAACCAAATCCATGTACACTGCAGGATACATCCCTGCGTCCTCAAAACCCATTATGTTCCTATCTTACCTCCAAACATCTGTTGTTTGTTGATATTCTAGTGCTCCTGAGTCCAGACTCCCAAACTCTTTTGATTCTTTCTTCCTCACACTCCATCCCTGGCAAGTAAGTCCAACTAGGCCACCTCATCCTCCAACCAAGGTTACCTCTGGAGTAAGTATTCTACCTTTCTTCACTTAAACTTTCTCCAGTATTACCTCCCTTCTTGCACAGGCAGAGGAGAGTGAAGGTGTCAGCCAGACTCACACGGGAAGGGAGACATTGTACAGGTGGTGGAGCTAAGAGAGCCACCCATCTGATGGATTATTTTATGAATTGTACGGTGTGTTTTTTAAATAAACTCAGGGAAAACTACATCTTATGCTAAGCATATGACTGCTGTAATAGTTTATCTCGTAATGAGGTTGTTAGCCAGAAGGGAGAGCAAAACTGTTGGTTTTTATATGTGTAACTAACCATGCCCGGACAGAAGGGTGCATTTGGCATAATTCAAAACTGTGATGTATCTCACTGAAAGCTCCCCTCAAGGCTGTGGGAATGCCCCACTTGATGCAGTTTGGGGAGCTGGAACCAACCCTGCATGTTGTGTACGAAAGTTAGAGTAACGAGTGAATTACTTCAGTATTTTAGGTACAGATAAGCTTGTCTTGATAATGACAAACATGCCAGGAGCTCAGATTCCACATCCTGCAGATGCTAAAGCTGCTAAAGCAAATTAAATGATTCCTGCTATGTGCTACCTTGGGGAGAATCATCTTATTTTTCTTATTTTTAAATAGAAAGCTTTTAAATATAGATTCAAGAGGACCAAGATAATGCATCAGGAGTACTGAACACTGATTCTTCATCATAATAAAAACACCAATATAAATGAGAGAAGAAACAAACCATTCCAGTGTAACCAGACAGCCTATCTTGGTGGTTTGCTTCCATGCTTTGGATTAGAGATCCTCCTATCTTCACAGCCCATTTAACCAAGTCCAACTGTTTCCTTTCACTGCCTGCCATCCTAATCTATGTAAACCAGCTCAGTTAGGCATTTTTCATGGAATTAATACATATTAATGGGCAGTAATACCTTTGTAGTATGGCATACATTTTCTTGAAGTACTATTTTTCCATCTAAAACATTCACGTTGTTGCATGGTAACTGCATCCACAATAATATCTTTAGTGATTATTCATTATGGGAATAATATAGCTGTGCCAAACACTGTATTTTAGTGGCATTTTTAACAGACTGTGATTATATTTGTAGACTAATCGTATTATTGTCATTAACTGAAGAAAATAATTTTCTGCTCAGCTCAGGAAAAAGCAGTGAACAGGTAGAAAACAGGCATCTTTTAGATATGAACATCAATTGTTTTTAAAAGGGATAGAAAAGAGTACATGTAGGGTTTGGACTAAGTTTGAATGTGTGATTTGGATAAAGAGATTATGAAGTACACAAAATGTAGTAAACACACATTAGCAGGTGCCAAATGTTATTATAACTAGGGCAAAACTGAAGCTTAAATTACATGACTGGGAAGTTGTTGAATAGATTCATAACTCATTCACACTGGGGCTTCCACATACTTACAGACCTGGCAGATAGCTCATGTAAGTCTGTTTAAACTCAGCTACAACTGAGTTCAAATGAGGAACACTTGCTGTTAATGGACGGTTGCTTGATGCACATGTAATAGGCAGATGCTGGACATTGCCATGTTACCTTGGAAATTAATACTATACAATGAAGACATATGCAGGTAAAGAAAGTGGTGGAAGGAAATTTGGGTTCAATTCACAGAGTGATGTTTTCTCTGGTCTCACCTTTCTTCTCATGTCCTGCAAGATGCCCTCACTCTGTCACAGGGTACCCTTGGGAACACAGACTGTTCAGTGTGCTTCAGTCAATTTGCTGCCACAGTAGGAAGAACCAGAGATACAAGACACCATGTGGAAGAAGATTGATGGGATAATAATATGTGTCCATCTTTCTCACTGGAAAACTTCAGCATCAATTATTGTGTCAGCTGTAATTGTGTTGTCTGTTGAGACGAGACAGACAATGCCATTGCTCTAACAAGGCAGGAGGCTCTGTCCTTTCCTATCATGACTCGATATCTTTCTGAAGGGAATAAACGCATCTCATGAAAACTTAGCCACAACTGAACAGGCAAACCACAATGAGCCACAGCAAAATAATTAGTAACAAACACATTCAGGCAATAATTCCAGTTACTCCTATGGAAGCAGTTTGACCTCACTTAGTGTCTATTATACATAACTTTTTAAAGTCTTTTTGGTACTCTAGTATCAAGACCTATGGGATCTGCCAAAGTTTGTTTCCATCACTTACCAGGGAAACGGCAGTTCTGCAGTTGCTTAGATTAATTAACTTGTCAAATAATTAAGTAGACAGCCTGTAATGTAGATTCCCATTTCATAACTGATTTATCACTTCAGAAGCTTCCCAGTGAATACTTCCACACCAAGAGAAAAATATTAAGATATGTCTCCATCGAGGGGAGCTTTGCTTACATTTAACTTATCTGTCCAGAATTTTTTCTGACTTTTGCCCTGGGTTTGTGAGGAATGTGGCAGTGATACAATAAACCCTACATATATTTAACTGAACAACAAACTGCAGATGATAAGTGAACTTTAAGGGCTAGATAACTATTTTCCTTTTGGTGGTAGCAGACTAGCATTTGCTGAATGACAAGATCAAATTTTTAAAGTGAGCTGCCACTGCAGTGAGCATTAAAAGTATTTGGTCACCTGCTAGTCTAATGACCAGGTGATGATTTTGGCAGACCCAGACTCAGCTGCTACCTTTGCTGTGCAGCTGCCTCACCTTTGTGGTCAATACTGGTGAAGTCTCACAGGACTGTGAGAGGTCCTATATATGAGAAACCCCATTCAGAATAGCTTAGCTCCCACTGCAGCACTTAAAGGCAGATTTTCCAGCTTTTTCTCCATCTAAAAGGGTGGGGGTTTCTGGGAAGCTAGTACAGACTGAGGATATCAGGCTCTTTTGAAAACCATTGGTCACCATATCACAGTTCATCTGTGAAATAAGGATAAATAGGATTGCCCAGCAGCCTAAGGAAGGTGGGTCTTGTGGGAGATGGTAAAGTGTTCAGTGATGAGCTCAGTGCTGAGTGAATTAACACTTTTTACGTGCACTAGCTCATATTTGTTTTCCTTGAAAGCATTTGTGATACTTAAAGGGCTTCATGGGAATTTGTAGTATTGAATCTCCAAAGCTTCACTGGTATATTAGCTATTTGAGACAGAAGGCAGTAAATAGAAATACCACACACCATTTACCTTGCCCCTAAAGGTAGAACTTCATGTGAAAACATGACACACAGGACTGAGAGGGCTGACTCTGCTGGTAAGATAAGCTCATTTTCATCGATTTCCTTAGAGAAGCATGTATTATTTATATGACTATCCTGCCATTTTGTTGTAACACATGTGAAAAATCCTATTTACCTGCCAAAGACCTTCCCAGGAAAACAGTTGTGCTAACCTTTTTAAAAAAAAGCATCCAACAGGGTATTTTAATCCTGAGTGAACAGAAAGATGCATCAAGAAACAAAACTGAGCCTGAATTTTGAGTCTGCATGTGTTCTGAGGGGACATTGGTCTGGTGAAGTTTATTCCAGCCTCTAGTTAACATGAATAATTACTTTGTTTCAGGCTAGAAACTCTCAGCTATCAATAAAACATAGTTGATGCAGTCAGCCTCCTGGGAGGTACTTAATGATCCATAAAACTGTTTAAAGGGAAGCTGCCAAGCTGATTTTGGCCCAACCTGTGCCTTTAGTTGTGAAGTATCTTTATTACAGACACACACACACTTGTGTTTTTGGCTACAAAGTGAAAACTTCAGAAAGTGTAGGATTGTCTATGCAATCTTCATTTGCCTCTATTATGCACCTGAAATGGTATATTATTGCCTACACTTAGCCTGTATCTAGGGCTAATTTATAGCAGGTGCTCTATTACCCAAGAAACCCTCCCCAGAAGAGAAGGGGAATCAGGAAGAAGAGAGGAGACCCATGGCTTGAAATTAAAACAGAATGACTAGAGCAGCCAAACTAATACCAATGTACATATAAAGTATATAAAAGTTACACTCACCCCAGCAAATATAGGGTAGTCACAATGAATAGAAAAGCAGTCCTCAAGATGAGAAACAAGCCCCTTCAGGGGATAGGAAGAAGCAAAAAAAGGAGGAGGAGGAGCAAACTTCCCCCTTTATACCAAACATGCTGTTTCTGGGATGGGCTACACCTGTAGCTAACTCAGGTCAGCTGCCCTGACTGACTCCAAACTGCTAATGGCCTGCAGACCATGGCTGGCCTGGGCTTCTGTCCCAGCAAAGACAGCACAATGATATTTCATGATACGATTGTAACTCTAACTTCCAAATCACCAATGTCCTCTGATCCTTCTCCCAAAGTGTTGTGAAAAACGGTAACTTTATTATGGAAATGATGGAAAGATGGGCAGAGCAATGAAAATGACTGGAGAAGAAGCCTCTGCCTTCAGTGCCCCTACAGAGGTGCACGTGCTTACTTAAAAGCATTACTAGCAGTTTGCTTGCCTGGCCGCAGTGCGTGCAGATGAGCACCTTCTTACATCCAGACTCACTAAGGAACATGGGGCAAATACAATTTGTCATTGCATCATGTGACTGTAAAATCCCCGGTGCGTGAGCAGCGACACCTGCATGAGAAGCATGGCTAGGACCCGGCGGACAGTTGAGACCTATCTGTCTCAAATGTGGCAAATGGTATGGCAACACAAACTAACTTGAGAGCATCCATTTGCCTTGTCTTTGGCCTTGCCTCACTTAGCTTTGAATGTTCTCTGCTGAGCATACCAGGATGGGAATTGACAATGCAGACTTGTACCTTCCTATTGCTGTCTCCCCCGTCCCCCTGCTTTAGACTAGTGCATCTTACTTGAAATTGTTTGCTGTCATAGTCGATCTCTTTAAGGACTCAGGGAAGAACACTTTAATTAGCCCTGATGAAGTGGCAGGAGCCAAGTGAAGCCTGGTGGCTCTTGCTCTCCTTATGTTTGTGTTTCCTGCCGAGTATACTTGCTGGCAGAATTTTAAACCTGGATAATTGCTCTTTGTGGTGTCTAGACATCTTCAGCAAGTGCTTCTTCCCCTTCCTACTTCTGCTTAAAATTTACATTTGCATGCTCCCCCTATTCACCCTGCACAATCTCCAGATAGATAAATAGCACAGCACTTCACACTAAAAAAAAAATGAAGAGAAGCTTGGAGGAGTTTGGAAATCGCACCATGACAATCAGCCATGATGTTCCAGCTTCTCCAGTTACTGTCAGGTCCCTGCTCCAGTTTTGCACCACTTGAAACAGCAAGGGCTCCTTACATCAGATTCTGATCCTTGCCTCCCTGTCTTTCAAGGAAGATAAATAAGACCTTTCACTGCAGAAACATTGCAGATCCAAATAAATGGTATCAAACTGTGGCCCACTTGCTGTTATTTTTCTGCCTGTGAAAGAGCTCCGGTGCTGAGGAAAGTATACTTTGTCTTTCAGAGAAGCCATCACATCACGTGAATGTAGGTGTTTGTTACTAGTAATGAGAGGGCCAGCTTCCCTAGATGAACTAGTCAAGGTGGGATTGTGGGAAGATATACACTTGTAAATGCAGAGCTGTGAAAATTGCATGGACACATCAGTGGAAGAGCTTGTGACAGAAAAAGGATCTGCTGGCTTCACCTCAGCATTTGTCCCCCCCCTAGGAAGTATTGCATTAGGGTGTTACACACAGCACAGAGTTCAAGCTCACAACCAGAAACTCTGACATGACACTGCTACACCAAAACTTCACCCACAGTTTGCTCAGCTCCTCTCACTCTGTGCAGTGGAATACAGGCACAGCTTAGGGTATCGCAGGATCAATCCTTTCCCCTTCAGGTGATTTCCATTTGCTCCTTCTGCCTGCATGGAATATGAAAGGTTTTGTATGCTGTGTTAGAAAGCAAAATCCCCTTTCGTATTTGTCCTTCAACAGAAGAAACACAAAGAAGCCAGATGCCCAGCATATGACTATGGTAGATATTAGTCTAAAACAGAACAGATGATCATCTGGGAAGAAATCATCCCGTTGTTAATAGATCTTTCAGGAATATTAGCAGACTGCTATAGCTTATGTTAGTCTCTTGAAGCTAAGCTGCTTTTTCATCTGTACATGTTTCATATTCACACATCCCCTCCTCCCCATCCCCTTTCCTTATAGATAAAGACATTATTCAGATCCTCTTCATCTGCCACTACATTTCAGCAATTTTCCTCAACTGATGTTTCAGTGATACTCCTCCTCTTTCCTCATTTAGTCCATAGGAAATGTAGCATTAATAGACTAATATCTAATATCCAGTTCTATACAAAGGAGAGGGAAAATGGTTTATTTCCATGGCACCAAAAATAACCTGAAATCACTGTCATTCACTTCTTTGCCTGCTTTGTGTCCGCTTGAGAAAATTTGGCCCATGGTAATTAGGAAGAGAAAATGATGAACTAATTTTGGTGTGTGAGACGATTAGAATCTGTTGAGATGTTTCTGTAGATGAAATGCTGCTTTGCTCCTGTCATGGTTACCTTCTAAAAATTCATCAAGTCCAGTGTAATAATTACATTAATCACCCTGAAACTTTGGCAGGATGAGTGCATCATGAAGCCATAGCCTGCTACAAAATGATTATTCAAAACTTCCCCCTCCAGAGATGACAGTACAGAGCCATACCTGGGCAGACATTCAGATCAGAGCTTAGAAGCTGTGTGACGTGTCTTCCATGAATTCTGCCTTGGAATGACTGTATTTGAAGCTAACAAGTTAAGGCAGTTACAACTTTTGACACCAAACCAGAAATAGATACATATGTTGAAGTGACAACCTTTGAGTGCTGTGACGAATGAACGTTATTTTTTTGCTGAAAGGTATTCCTTGTTTTCAAACAGCTCTGCTAGTTGAAAAAGGACAATGTGTACATGCTGTCCTGAAAGCATTCAGGAAAAACATTTCAGAATGACAATGCACAGCCATGAAAATGTGTTTTTAAACACTCAAATCCAATAAACAAGGCCAGAAGACTTCCAGGGAAATGTTTCTTCTTGACTAATTTCTAATGCACCAATTCTGAAAATAGCAGATGTTTCCTTCTTGCTCCTTGCTTACCTCCCTTCTCACCCTTAGCAGGACTGGCATTCACTCGTGAAATGCCAGAGAAGAAACAAATGTTTATTTATAAATACTCCCCATTAAGCGCTCTGCGTAATGACGGCGGAAAACAATAGGCCCTGGGTGAGTCTCTTCCTCTCACAATAGTTCATGGGTTTCACTGCAATTATTTCCAGTGATAATTATAAAGATAACACCATTTAAAATATCTAATGTTTTATTCAATATTTTGGTGAGTTTCAATTACTTCCAATTATAATTCAACAGCTTTCAATTTAAAATAATTATTGTCCTTTATAACCTGTTTCAAGTCAAATAAATTGTTTGCCTTTATTTGTCATTGGCTTCTTCCACAGGTATTCATTATCAGACTCCCTTTGGTTTTCCCGTTCCCCATTAACCCATGTAGCTTTTCATTAACCCCTTATGTGCCCTCCGACTTTACAACACAATGTGCCTCTAATAAAAAGCTGTCAGTGCAGCCCCTGAGACAATCACAATCCATTAAACTCATTAAAAATCAATTGCAAGCAACAAGATACAGTCCTGGTGATGAAATAGTGCTGGGCTACTTTGAGCTAAGCAGAGGCCACTGGGGTGAACTTCAACTCTAGGCAATGAGGGTGTCACCACGAGCAGTGACTTCTTACATGAATATACGCGCAAGGGAAGCGAGGGAACTATTACTACAGTTCATCATAAATCAGGATTACTGTGGAGAAAGGCTGTTCTTTGGTTCACTTTGTAGGGAAATAGTGCTTGAAAGTGTCTCCCTAAGAAATGCTTGAAGTGAGGTTAGCCTATATGTTATTTTCTTATTTTTTTTGTAACACACAGTATAGTAATGCCCTGATAACAGGAACTGGTTATCCTGTGATTTTGAAAAAATAAAAATGTTTGATCATAAAACTTTTTGAAACTATAAAAAAGCCCTCCCTTTCGATATGGGACAGAAGAAACCCTTCATTTGCAAATTGTTGTCTCCTCACAGTTCTTTGAAGGTGAGAGTTCCCAGTTCAATAGCGTTACATAGCTGCAGGAGCTAGTGGGGAATAAAAAAGTTTATTTTGTGTAGATGTAGAACAGAGGCTCTTTGTCCTTCATTTCACTCAATTTCTTTTTTTTTAAATGTTGATGAAAACTTGTCATATTAAAAAAAAAAAGTCTTTTTATATATATATATAAAGTAATTGTATCTCCCAAGAGAAAAACAAACAAGCAACCCACAAATCTTTCAGTTAAACCCCAGAATTTTGAAAATCTTTTTTTTCCTAGTAGGGTATTGATAAAAATGAAAGCATGTGCTCTTCTGTTTGGACTTTTTTTTTTTTTTTATTTCCTCCACAATGTTTTCATTTAAGTAGGATTCTTTTCCCACCAAAAAAAAAAAAGGAAACACGGATTAGTCTGAAAACATCCATAAAGCTTAAAAAACTTTATTTGGGAGTTTTCTTCGGAAATGGAAAATAAGAGGAAATCAAAATAGGTCAGGAAAAGATTTCCATTTAGCCAAAACAGTACTTCTGAATTAATTTATTCTCAATCAAAACATTTCACTCAGCTCTAATCACTGGTCTGAAGTCACCCTGCAGCATTCAGGAGGAGTTGATTTAGATGCTCCCATGGGTTCCCATGAATTGGAAAAATAATCAGTCAATCATCTTCCACCTCTCACAGTTTGCTGTTGTTGAGTAATTCTCAAGATCATACTATCCTCTTGCCGAAACACTTTGTCTGGCTTATGTTTTTACCTAGCAACAAGGGCTGCAGTATCTACGGCCCCAATCCAGCAAAGCACTTTACACATACTCTTTAGTTAACGTAGTCTCCTCGATGTTAATGAGATATTCATGTACTTAAAGTTAAGCCCAAGCTTAAGTGATTTGTTGGACATCATTCTAAGCCCTGGAAAAGGGAGGTACTGAGATCCGTTTTGTGGCAGTGTCCTCACCATTTTAAGATGTGTGGCTTTGTGACGGTCAAAAGTTGTATTGATTCAAGTAAATCAGTTTAGGAATTGATGAAGATCCACTTAAGCATCTTCCTTTCAAGGCTCATTTCTAAGTCACTGTAAAGCTGAGTTGATGAGATATGCTTTCCAAACAGTTTAAGAGCGGGGCTTGCTCTGACTGACCAAGCTCTGTTTGTGAATGATTTGCTGAGCACCTATAGGCATCTGCAGTGAGGAACAGCTTGTGCTGGGAAGTATGAGATTTGTCCCTGGACACCCATAAGTAATCATCTTGCTGAAGAGGAGGTCTGAACAATCAAAGTCAACTTTCTGAGGTTTTATACAAATTATATGCTCTATAGCCATTTTTTACATCAAAGTGATCAACGTATTGTGATCAAAGTTCCATTTGCATATAACCTGGAAATTTCTCTAATGTACTTTGCTCTATTATTACTTCCATTAAAAAAAACACCATTATGTGTAGTTAGTTGGAGGGCAAAGAAGGTTCTTCCCACCTTCCTGCAGTTTCTAGCCTTATGGATCCCTCTGAAATGTAGCAGGTGACATCAGTCATATTATATAAATCCAGCTATAGAGTGCAGTGCAGCTATAGAGTGTAGTGCAGTGGTATACCTGTCCCTTAGGGTCATCAGAAAATCCCACATCTTCCCTACAGAGAAGAAAAAAAAAAAAATTTCTTCAAAGTCACCAATCAATTGCTTCAGTGTTTACCTGCAGACCTTACACAAAAAAATGTATTTGAAATGTCAACTCAAAATGCTTCAGAGACAAGTTTTCCTGACTTGCAAATGGAGACTTATTACTGAAAGTGTAATGGGAAAAAAAATATCTGCTGAAAGACATCAGCCAATGGCCTTGCCTTGGACTGGGAAGCAGATAATGCAAAAGGATTGTTAATTTTATGCAGGTCCACCGTTGCGCCAAGTGCATCACAAGCTAGAGTGATATCAGTAAAGTACATCTAAACCAGGCCCAATTCACACCTGTTGTATCTCAGGTATGCTGCAGCCACTTGGATTTGGGTGGGTTTTGATACAGGTGTAATAGGTTGCCAGGCGCTTTCAGCTGATCCTGACAAAACCCAATCTGTGAGCTAGTTATTCTGAGGTCCGTCAGGTACAACAAAGTGGCACAGTACATTTTACTGCTTGAATATTAATCTCTTCTCTATAGATAAGTGATGAAATATCAATGTATTAAATTTCTAATTAATTACTTTCAGAATTAGTCTTTCTGTCTTTGTAACTGATCACAGCCCTCCAGACACAAGGGACAGGATAAGAAATCCCTAAGTACCAGTGTGTCGTTAAAGAACAGCTATTCAAGATAACACACAAACATTAAAACAAGGACAGACTGAAGTCAATATGCCCAAACCTATTTTGATTGCTTCTTAGTAAGTGGATAATTTTAACAGACTTCTTAACTTGATCATCTTCTGTTTTTTTTCTATTCATCTTCTACAAGTCCTCTTCTCCCGTTTCAGGACAGTGTGGGGAAAAGTTCTAGAGCACACCAGTGCCTCTTGCCAATGTCCATGGACTCAAGATGCATTGAAGTCCATCGATCAGACAAGTCTTAGTGCATTGCCATGCCGCTTAGCCCAACAGAGATGCTGTGCTGAACTCTTCATTTCATGTCTGCCATCGCTGCCTTTCCACCTTCCTCTGAGGAGCGAGAAGGTGCATTTCATCACTTCACATCTTGGTTCAGTCTAACCCTCCTCACAGCTCTGTCACCACATCCCTATGCAAAGACCAGCATCCCTGGGGCAATCCATGCAGCTCCATCACTGAGACTCATCCCCCTCCTTTTCCCAGCTTGGGTAGCCAAGATGATTTGGGCTGCTGCCTATCGGATCTGCCCACACACCAGCTCTCTCCTCAACCCTGCTCAATATCGATCGGTTCCTTCCTGAAATCTGCCTTCCTGACAGCCCCCACTGGGAGCATCCCAATATGCAGCTGTTTATGGTTTACCTTAGCAATGGGAACAGGTAGTCAGGGTCTGTTCACCTGAGGCAGGGCTGCTGCTGAGGTGAAGTGATTAAAGTATTAACTGCTGGAATAGCTGTCCATCCCACTCATCTCCATCAGAAGCAATTAATATGGATTATATATATTTTGCAGGAAGAATATCTTTCCTTTCAAACCTTGGAGTAACTCCAGAGAGGATTAGGTGGAAGACTGAATGAGCTAATTTGCATAAATTAGGTAAAATGTGAATAGTAATTTGCATTCAGAAAGGCTCTCTTTGACTCTTTATGATATATTGATGCCATCTGGAGAACCTAGCTATGAACCAGATATTTGTTGGACTGATTTTCCCCAGGCTGTTCCCACAAACTTTGTGGATATGTTCAGAAATATTCCCCTTTCCTCCTATTGCTTGGAGCTGGATTAAAGACCTTTTTATATGATTGGCCTTTTTTATTCAGCAGAGGACAATTCAGATAGCTTAGGGAGAAATAGATGGTACATTGGAAATACTCTAATTGGTGTTCTCCACCTGAGGCAAATGCTCCCATCACTATGCCAAATGCCCATGTTAACATGGCAGCAGGGTACCAGCTATGTGAAACTGGAGTTTCACATAATTTTTAGTTTTTCATCTTATGTCTTTTCTTTGGGAGCCATATTTTAGGAGCTTATTTTAATCTATCCTTCAGTTACATAGCTTTTCCTTGTATTATACTATTATACTATTTTCAGCCCCACTCTTCCCTTTATCAGACAAGAAGATGTCTTGTGTGCTACTGGATTTCTCTCACAGTCACAAAGAGCTTACTGCAATCCATTACCCCAATCCATTGCAGACTAGATCCAGTAATGTCATAGTGACTGTCCCCAGTGCCTCCAGTAGAATGCACTAGCTGATTGCCACCCTCTTTCTCTAGTGGAGTTTAGAGGATCAACCCCCTTTTTACAAAAGTATGATCCAAGGTAATTTGCCACAGTCTATCCTTAAATCTACAGGGCTCATAAATACTCTTCAAGACAATGGACTTTTTGCTGCCTTGCTGCCTCTTAGAGCTGTTGTTGCAGCCATCACTAAATAACTCTATAGGTGATTAAACAAATGGTCTGCAGAGTCTTGTCCTAGAGCTGCTACTGTTGCTGAGGATCTCTGGAAGGACCTGTCGAGCCCCAGCATCACTGCTTTATGTAGACAAAATCATCTGACTGGAGCTAGACCAGACAAAGGTAACGCAGTCAGGGCATCTGTGGAGGAATGACAGTTAATGGCGTAAAGCCTTTACATGCCTCAAGGTTTTAGGGTGAAGAGACAAATACAAAGGGTCAGAGAAGTTCAAGATGCCAGAAGTGAGCAGAAAACCTCTTTAGATGTAACCTTTTTAAAGCAGGATGGTGAAGGAAGCCAGCATCAGGTTTTGAATGTGATTTATAGTATTCTTATACAATCAGAATTGCCACCAACCCCCAAGAAACAATTATTTCCACAGCTCTTCTCAAGACAAATGTGTCTGAGCTAAGAGGCAAACACGAACTGGGGCATGAGTCACTTGCTCATGCAATTGCCAAGTTCACAGATTGAACTCCGTGACAAGTCAAGTTTGTCTCAGCTGCCCATGCTTGAGAGACTGGATTTGAAACATCTGAGATAAACAACACTTGACTAAAACTGACAAAACTGGATTAAGAGTAATAAGATCAGATTAATTCTAAATAAACACCTCCAGAGAGTTAAAAAGATGGATAAGGGTTTGGTGATTATTTAATAATTGTACAAAAAAACCCTTATATATTCTGGAATAAAACTCTAAGAGCTCTGCAAAGCTCTCTTAGAACTTCAGACCAGAGGTCATTTCTGAGTCACCCTGAAAGCTGAAATGGTGCCAAAAATATCTAAGAAGTTTTAGACTCTAAATCCCTGGTTGTGCCTAAATCCTTTAGGCCATTCTCTTTTCCTTTTGGAGAACACCAGCAATAACTTTTTTTCCATATTTGTATGTGTTTTATAAACTTTTAATAGTAAATGACAAGCTGACAATTTCTTATTTTTTTTTTCTGTTGTTGAATGTAAGTAGGTCAAAACAAACTGTTTGTAGAGGGGCTCAGGTTAAACTAATTTCCCCATTTGAAAAAAAAATCATTTTTTTAAATGGCCAAAACATCTATTTTCTCATTTTCAACAGCTAAGTTAATTATGTTTTTATTTTGGAAACCTCACCACCATCTAAATGAAATAATTTCAAGGTACCTAAATGAATTGTGCATTGATCTGATCTGTACATTTTTTTTCTGATTATTGGTTCACAAACACCAGTGAGTCCAGAATGGGAAAAATAATTTCAAAAATCTTGCAAATTCTCACAGATGGAAAAAGCATTCCCTTCACTTATCTAATAACAAATAGCAATAATAATGAATGTTATAATTACAGTGATTGTGAGGATAGTTATTGACAATTTAAATCAAACCTCTCCCAGAAAACAGGAGGAGGTGGGAAGAAGTGAGGTGGGTGGATGCAGGCTTAGAAGGATGGTTATTGATCAAGTTGTTCATGGTGGATTAACTCAGGAAGGGAGAATTAGATTTATTTCAGCTTTATCTGTGAAGAGACTTTGAATATTTGCTTAATTTTATTGTATATGTATGGTGTAACTCCATGATTACACACAATTTATATTAAAAAATCCCCAAAACACACTAAAGCAATTAAACAGTGATTACGTTAGTTTTCCTGCCTCAGGAGGACTAGATACTTCCTTACAGTATCCTCTAGACCTGACTTCTGTGGCCTACCTCATAGGCCAACCCTTACAAAAATTGCCTTCACTGGCCAGAGCCACCTGGACAGTAACAGGAATTTCCAGGTAGATCCATTTTGAGTCCAAAGAGCATTGATTAGGTAGTTTGGCCAGGCAAATTGGTAGGCTCTCCTACACTTTCCTTAGACTCTAGGACAAGTTATATGCAAGGGTTTTTCAACCTTTTTCAATTTGGTGGCCTCTAAAACATGCTTGTTTTCTACATGTAAGCCCTGTCCACCAATTCTGAGCCTACTGCCAGTAGCTTTACAGTTTTGCAAGATTTATAGTCACCCATTGCAGATCATTTAGAAATACCTGACAGACCCCCAGGCATCCTTGGGTGAGTGGGTTGAAAACCACTGGTTTGTACCAAAGGACTCCCAAAGAATCCCTGCAGAAAGGTGACGTAGCATCTTGAATGTGCCACAACTAATGGGACAGGCACGAATCTCAGCTAGTGTTGATGCAGTGGAGAAGTATTCATGGCTTTAAAACTGTCCACTTAAGTACTAGTAGCAGTGCAGCTGTGCTTGACATGATTTACTTCATCCCCAGGCAGATCTTGCAGCATTGTGCTGCAGCTCGGTACTGCCAGAGTCAAAGCCAGTTTGCAACCAGCCACCTCTGCTGTAAGGTGGGTGCTGGTACAGGGGTGAGGAGGGCAAGGCAGGCACGGTGAGCATCAGGGCTGAGCCTCTGCTTCCCGTGCTGTCCTGCCTCCCTTTTCTAGGTGCTTTAGCAAGGAAGGCTTCAGAGCTCCCTGCCAAGAAAAATCATTGACTTTGTTGTCTGGCATAACACGGAAAAGTCCTAACTCTGATTTAAGTTGGCTTGTTTGCTTGCCCTCTCTGGAGTTATATGTGGGTATAGGATTCACCTATATCTGCTACATGTCCCCTTGGAGAAAACAGTTTCAGCAGTACTGAAAGGACTATAATCAGGTATTAAAAACAAAGTGAATTGCACTTGCTGTAGAATCAGGGGTAAATTACTAGTGCAATGATAGAGCCCCTCTCCTGTTTTAATCCATTTTAATCTCATTGTTGAGTTAATAAAACCTATTGGTTTAGCAAATCAATGTAGGGTGTGATTCATTATTATGTGTACTGGTACACAGATCCTAACACAAACTCTCTCTGCTATAGACTGGAGCATTACTGATCCAATGGAAGTTAGCTCCAGGGAAAAATTACCTCTTACCAGTTGTCATAGAAAGATAGTCGCTATGGTAAATTTTTGCTTCTGTGAGACAGAGGTTTTATTTGACTTTGTTGATGCCAATTGCACTTGAAATATTTTTACAAATGATTTCATCTATAAACAGAAAAGAAACCTCTCTTTGTTTGAGTTCATATTGGATTCATTTGTGACCATTAAGCAAAACAGCTATGTCCTATAATGAAGAGGGATTAGTAGGGAAACAAATATATTTGTTAGTTTTACTCTTCCCTGTGCATCTATTATAACAAGGCTGTGCTTCCAGTTTGCATTTCATTTTCTTTATGGCAGGCTGCTGGAGCTGAGACATAAGTTAGAAAGATAAATTTATATAAACTCTGAATTTTTGCTGGTTTTCTGTCTCAGATCATATCATTCTTGCCAACTGTCTTCATTTAGGAAGGTTGATCTATATTCTACTAGAGAAACAGGAACCATTTTTTTCACATGGTTCCTCAAAATATCTCTCTGAAAACAATGAAGTTTATGAACTTAAAAAGTATCTCTCTATTTATAGCTTTGTATATATCAGAAATCTGATAGAACCTTTTCCTTCTTTAAAATCCCTTTTCCTTCCTTCCTTCCTTCCTTCCTTCCTTCCTTCCTTCCTTCCTTCCTTCCTTCCTTCCTTCCTTCCTTCCT
>JANIJG010011518.1:19584-44563 GCA_024611175.1 Megaceryle torquata | reverse complement strand
AAAAACCAAACCAAACCAAACCAAAACAAAAAACCCAAACCCAAAACAAACAAAAAAACTCCAACAAAACCAGAACAAAACACAACAACAACTACTAATATTGATACCAGGGAGAAAAAAATAATAAAAAACCCCCACAAACAAACACCCCAAAACTAATGTTTTAGGTATGTATAGGAAAGTAAGTTGTATCATTTTGATACTTAATTGTAATACATGCTTAAAGGATTTTGTGTTGAAAGGTACAGAAAGGTTCAGTAAACTAGATATTACAAATACAAGGAGGATACATTTTATGCAAGTGATATTCTCAGCTGTGGCAAAACTATGTGGTAAATGATAAGACACCCATGCATGCTAAATTCCTTGATGGTTCTGGTGGGCTTAAAAGAGTAAGGAGTAACTTTTAGTATGGAAAAGGGCTTAAAAAGTGGGTGAAGATGAAACAAATAAAAACAGAAACCAATCATTTATGCTACATTACTGGCAACAAAAATTGTTCCATGAATATCCACAGAAGCTAGTATTAAGTGCCTCAAATAATAAATTACTTATAAGTTTCAAATCAACTCAAACCCATTTGTATTTTACATAAGGATAAATTTTACCTACCAACTCCAGACATCTCCGGAATACTGGCGATGTACATCTCCTTGGTGAATTTTGGTTCATTGTCATTAATATCGTGGATTTTAATGATAAATTCAGACTCTGGTTCCACTTGTCTTCCAGTTTTTCTGTCTATAGCCTTGGCACGTAGCACATACAGGGACTTTTCTTCTCTGTCCAATTTCTTTGCAGCATGAATATCTCCTGTATTTTCATCTATAATGAACAGACTGCCAGCCCCATCTCCTGTTAATATGTATTTTAAATTTCCATCTCCTTTATCTTGGTCAGTGTGTAGCTTCAGGGAGGTAGAAAAAAAGAATTCTATAAATATATGTATTGTTATTACAGACCAAATAATTCAGAATATATGAATAAGTCTGTACGATTTTTACTATAATTGGGGTCAGTAGTGGTTATCTGCTGTTTCACTGTTGCAAAAATTGCAAATCTGAGGTTCAGGCATACACAAAAAGTAGCTCTAAACAAACTCATAAGGACACAGAGGGATATAGAAGATATTAGAGCAGTATTTAAAGTTAAAAGAAAAAAAAATTATTTGAACAGTGTGTCCAGAAACTACCAGTCTCCTTTTTGAAGAGGACAGGGGGTGTAAAACTCCCAAGTTTCTATCTGAAAAATAAGATGTCTTCCCATTTATTGGTTACTGCTAAGGCAACCAGTCACCTTGTAGCAACATAGAAGAAATGGGTTTTAAGGATCATAGCTTCTGAACTTCCCAAAATAACCTATAAATATCCCAATTTAAGCAACTGGTTGGTATTTCTACCAACTGGTGGTATTTTCTTTTTTTTTTTTTTTAGGAACATCTTACCTCAATTACTTCCTTCCTTCTAGTCCTCTTCATGCAGGAGAAATAATTTTCAAGAACACTAGGAGGTAAATTTTCAAAGGATCGGATGGGCTTTAACAGTCCTTTTCTTACTACACCTCTTCATAAGAGTTCAAAACTGTATCCCTGTGAACTTACACGGACTAATTAGTTTGCCATATAGCACCATTATGATAAAGTACCTCAAACCAAAGCCAAAGCAAGACATTAAAAATGTCCCAGACACTAAATATTTTCACATAATAGTATTTTGCGTTTTGGAAGTCTGTTCCTCTAACTTCTTTTACAGGGTCCCACAGTTCCCTTTTATGAGCATCTTCAGTGTATTTTCCTCAGATATATACTTACAGTCACATCTGACCACAGATTGCTGACCTGGCTGTTTTTCAAATGTGGACAGAAAGAATCTTATGACAGAAAGAATCTTATCCCAGTTTTTCTCTGAGTAGAAAAATATATCATTCACCTGAGAATACTAATACTGTTCAGTATTAGTAAAGGTATTACTCTAGACAGTTACTAGAGCCAGATAGTTATTTTATGCCACTTCTTTCCTTGTTTCTGTATTCCTGACAGTGTTTATCTCCCTGCTTCACAGCTGAGCCTTTGCATCTTTTTATTACTCCACCGGAATGAAGGGTGATGGTGACTGGGGTGTCTTCATTTGATTTTTTCCACTAGTTTAATACTGTAGCCTAACACTAGTCACCGAATGTGATCTGATTATTCTTACGGTCTTCTAGAAGTAAGACTGGGTGAGATGACTATCCAAACAGTTTTAGTACTTAATAAATTCAGTGTATATCTGTAAGAAATATCTGTGAAAATTCTTAGGGATCGCATACAATGTGCTGAAAGAATTATATACAACATGCATGCAGCACTCAAAAAAACAGTCCCTGTCAATTTCTCAACTTTGCAGGTTATTTATAACATAAAATATTATTTCAGCTTTTCAAATTTTAATTGTTCTGCAGAAAGCCTACAGAAAATTGGCTACAGAAACTCAAATGCAAAACTGTGGTGCAATATAATAAGTATACAAAATATCATACATTTTGTTCACAAGAAAAAAAAGAGAGAAAAAAAAATTAGTCTTATTTCCAGTTATAGTAAATAGTTTTGCATACAAAATAGTTTGTGGATT
Source organism: Megaceryle torquata (assembly GCA_024611175.1). Taxonomy (NCBI): domain Eukaryota; kingdom Metazoa; phylum Chordata; class Aves; order Coraciiformes; family Cerylidae; genus Megaceryle; species Megaceryle torquata. Next base: position 41,954 of record JANIJG010011518.1, on the reverse strand, counting down.
TCTGTTTAATTAATAAGCAGTTACGTATGTGAAGAAGGCTCAGATGTTTAAACTGGAAAAATAATATTCATACATTTGATCCAAAGTAATCTTTGACTGCTGTGGGGATTTTTTTCTATAACAATGTGTCTTATAAATCTAGGCATACTTATAAATATGGTCTCAAACTTTATTTCTTTAATTACATAAGGAAAGTGTTCATATCAAGTTAGCCTGGCTATCCACTTATATGAAACTGATTTTTTATGTGATAATTGAGATGCTGATGTTCTCAAAATAAATCTTTGCATTAATTTACATGGCTGACTGTAATTCCCAATAAGTAAATGAATAGGCAAACAACAGGTTATTTCAAAGTTCTGTAGCATAAATCTGCTTCCCCTACATTCAGTACCTTGGTCCTTTGGTTACACTTCACCCTCATGTAGCACTCAATATTTGTCAGCAAATGGTGGTTATAACACATAACTGCCTGGTTTGGGGAATTATTTTATTTGAGTGTGCATTCATAATATGTCCAAGGCTAATCCATAACTTCTGTCAAAATTAATGTTACTATATGCAGTGGAGAAGACTTTTTTTGAGGGAAAAGATATAAATTATCAAGTGCAGGAATTGGTATGGGACAGCAAAACAAAATACGGACGAAAAAGAAAAAATGTTGCCTTTAGAAAAGAGTTCCTTAACGACCCATGTTTAAAAGTACTTTACTGTTTCTTAATAATTCAGTTTTAGTTTCCTGTAAACTGTGCAGCTGATGTGGTTCTCAGGTCTTTGTAATGGAGAGTAACTCTTTTCAAGTTAGGCAGATATATAATCAATGGAAGAGGGGAGAATCAATGGACATAGTTAACAAATTATATAGTGATATGAATTAATTTTCTCCATTTAGAAGCAAGAAATCCCCAGACTTCATTTAGATTTCATTTTATTTGCAATTTATTTCTGTACAACTATTGTTGCAGAAGAAAAGGGGGGAAGAGACAGATTACTACTTATGACTAGCAAGATTGTTATTGATAAATACAGTGAAATAATATATTTGGTTGGCTAAATTCAGAAAAGAGGTGTGATTTCTCTTGTGGTAAGGAATGAAGGGAAAGGACGGACGAAGACTCATCAAGGAGAGGGTAGATCCATGTTTATATTGTGCTAAGTACTGTATTACTGCTTGCAGCTTAGATGGTTTACAGTGTGCCTCTGTATCATGGTATAAAAAAAAGGGCTATTACTACAGATTTCTTACCTCCACTGCCTCCACCTACATAGTTGTATCTATCAGAGAAATACTGATATCCTATGGTCTTCTGGCTCAAATCCTATTTGCCTGTAAATGCCTTCTAGAAAGTGTGAGCTTTTAAACTGAAGATATGTTGTGGGGTTACTGTGGTCAAATGAACTCATTTTAGTGTCCCTATACTGCTGTATCTGCATGTTTTAGTGGGAGGTGAAGAACATGCTGATTTCAATATTGTTGTGTTGAAACTACTACCAAAACATAAATGAATCACTTCAAGTATCTGTTGAGGATACAGAATTGCATGGACCTACAATCACAGCTAGAATGCAGATTTACATGGGAGGGACAAAGAAAAGTGTTCAAATGAAGAATTTTAATGTCAGAAGACTTTTTTTTCAGATGTGTCTTAAACTTACCAGATAGAAAGACGTGATTGATATCTGACCTGGAGGACAAGTGGATTTACGGGCTTAGAAACATAGGATCATAGAATGCCTTGGGTTGGTAAGGACCTCCAAAGGTCATCTAGTCCAACCCCCATGCAGAAAGCAGGGACATCCTCCACTAGATCAGGTTGCTTAGAGCCTCATCAAGCCTGACCTTGAATGTCTCCAGGGATGTCTCCCTCCACTACCTCCCTGGGCAACCTGTTCCAGTGTTCAACTACCCTCACAGTAAAGAACTTCTTTCTAATGTCCAATCTAAATCTACCCCATAGCTCATAGCTTATCCACTGATGTAGTCACTCCACTGTAGAAAGCCACTATGTTGGTCAGGCAGGACTTGCCCTCAGTGAAGCCATGCTGGCTGTCTCTGATCACCTCCCTGTTTTCCATGTGCTTTATCAGAGCTTCTAGGAGAATCTGCTCCATGACCTTCCCAGGCACAGAGGTGAGGCTGATGAATTGGTAGTTCCCAGGATCCACCTTTCTACCGTTTGCAATGTTTACCTTCTTAGAGTCAATAGGAACTTCATCTGACTGACAGGACTTTTCAAATATCATAGAGAGTGGCTGGGCAACTACATCAGCCAGTTCCATCAGGACTCTGGGATGCATCTCATCTTGTCCCATAGATTTGTGTTTGTTCCAGTTCCACAAGTGGTCATGAACCTGATCTTCACTTACAGTGGGAGAGACTTTGTCCCCCTGGTCCCCACCTTGTGGCCTTTTAACTTGGAAAGTGTGGGGAGAGAGGTTGCCAGTGAAGATGGAGGAAAAAAAGTTGTTGAGAACCTCAGCCTTCTCTTCATCTGTTGTTACCATCTTGATAGTCTTGCTCATCAGGGGGCGTACATTATCTTTAACCTTCCTTTTCTCATTGACATACCTGTAGAAGTCCTTCTTGTTATTCTTCTCATCCCTTGACAAGTTCAGCTCCAGCTGTGCCCTGTTCTTCCTGACCAGTCTCATCCCTACACTATCAGGCAGCATCTCTGTGCTCTTCCCAAGATACCTATCTCTGCTTCCACTGCCTCTACAGCTCCTTCTTGCCTTTTAGTCTGACCAGGAGGTCTCAGTTCAGCCATACTAGCCTCTTCCCTTCCTTGATTGATTTCTTACCCTTGGGGATCAAGAGCTCTTGTGCTCTATGGAAAGTGTCCTCAAAGATCCTAGATCCTATGGGTTAGATATAGCTATGGCATGCTACTTTTCTTCCTGTGTTCACTGTCAGCAATGTCAGCCATTGTGCAATTCTGCAGTTGGGTGTTCACCTTTACTTGCTATTTACTGTTGTGTAGAAGTTCTTGAGCAAAAGTCCTAAAAAAATACATTAGAAAATTTTAATTTCTTTACAGTGTTTTTTAAATTATTCTGTTAGAATTGTGAGGGTATTTTCATAAATTCTGTAAATTTGCCAATTTAAAGGGCTTAATTCCTATTGCATGCACTTTGTTAATTTTGTCTGGAATAGAGGTTTTTTTCAATATGTGTAAATCAAAGGTATTTCTTAAAAGAGGATATTAGGGTTTGCTTGATGTTTTGTTTTTTTGTTGGTTTTTTTTCTGTCCAGTTGCCGGAGGTATAACAGTAAAAACATCAAGTGTAAATGGTGCTGGTTAATGGTAGTGGTAATTATAATGGTTAATATAAGGGTTTGAGGTTATCACAAGTCAGCAGAGGAAAATTGGGAGCTATAAAAGACAAAGACTTTTTTTTTCCCCCAGTGAAAATGAAAGATGAACCAAGAGTTACACTGATAATGTCTTTTTATACCAAATATATTTCTATTTAAGGCTTTCCTAACCCATAATGCATCTGTCTGAACACAGCTCTGTTCTTTTTATATTTCATGTGAAATTTATGCTTCTGATGGAAAACATTCCCCCTCTCCCATAAAATACTGTATATTCAATCTGTTAGTTCCTGGTACTTTCCACGTGCCAGTCACAACTTTACTGCAAAGTCTTTTCCTTAAGTTTGCCTTTCATAACATTGCTTTCTTTATGGCTTAAGGCAAAAACTCAAGCCATGTATAACTTCAGGTTGAAAAACTTTTTCCAAAAATTAGCAGAATGAAGCATTATGTTAATAGTTGGACAGATAGAAAATGTTTACTTTTGTCTGCAATGTATCTGGACCTACCAACTCTGGAAGTGTAGGCAAAACATAACATGTATGACATAAGTTATCAATTTGACAAAATGTCATCAACTGTCAGATTTAGTATGATTCTTTCAAATATGCTTATGTCTTCTTAAATATGAAAACAATAAACATAAATAGTAAGCAAAGAGAAGAAATAAGGAAGCATAAGCTAATCAGGTTTGTCCAAAGTGACCTTTTCTAAAATGAGAGAAAAAAGGAAGTTTCTCTACTTTCAGGATTCTTCAAACATCTTTCAATCACAGTTTCTAGCTAAAGCTCCTGAGCTGAGGGAAGAAACATGCAAAATATAGGCAAACAGAAGTGGATGTTACTTTTACAAAGCCTTGTGCATATTTACATCAATTTTCTATTAATGTATGATGATGATGCTATTATTCTGAAGCAGTGGCACAAAAATAGATTGAGATTTCCAAGTCTGCCCAATATGTATTAAAGTACAAATTGATTTGATTCCAGGAAACTTGACTAATTATCACTCTAAGCTTACTCTTATAGGCTTAAGTAAAAAGGGTTATGCATATAGAGGGGGAAAGAAGACAGTGGAGAAGGAGAATAGGAGGAGAAGGAAGGAGAAAGAAGAAGAAGGAGGAGAAAGAAGAAGAAGGAGAAGGAGAATGAGGAGAAGATGGAGGATGGATGAATATTACCTAAAACAAAATAAAGGAATTCATACCAAAAATGCAAGAAGGGTACTTAAATTAAGAGCTTGTAGCATCCTAGCCAGACCTAAAGTCTTGCAGAAAATATGTGAGTAGTAGTGACAGGATATTAACCAGTGCCCCCACTGGCTGGCTTCATACCTCTGTAAGATTTACAGCAGCTAGGCTACAGCACAAATGGCAGCTCAGCCAATATTCCCCTTCTTTAGCATTTTAACTGATTAAAAACTCTAAAGATATCTTAGTAACTGCAGTATTTCTTCAATGTGGATTGCAGTGGCAGTATCTGCATTGTTTTATTTTTCAATTATGTGTGTTTAATAAAAAGTTCTATGTATGTGCTAAATGGCAATATATTTACCTTATGAATTTGTGACATCAGCACAAACTTCTTAATTAAACAACCAAACTCTGTGTGTGATGTTAACCTAAGTGACTGTATATTAAACAAGGCAAATGACATTTACTTCTCTTATCTTCTGTTTTCCAGCATCTGGTTCTGTGTTCAGCTGTCTATTGTTACAAATTCTCTAGAGACTAATATTGTGAAAAACACCGCTGTCATCAGCTGCAGGTGCTGATTTTGACTTAGTAGGTAAAGGTAAATCTGGTTTTCATTCAGGAAGGGCTTAGCAAAATTCTTAGTAGTCTTTTGGTTCTGCTGATACATACACAATATGAGGAAACTAATTTCCTCTATGTACATCTCCCCATACCTAGGAGTGACTCCTGGAAAACAAAGCTGTTTCCTCAAGTGCCTCCTTCCCCTGTATACCTTCTGTGCTCTATATGCTAGGCTGTAGTCAAATCTGGAAAAATGGTTGCATTCTTACTTCTACACAAAGAATTGGATTTCAGAGCACATAGAATTCTCCAAATCAACAGCTGTGTTGCAGGTTTCAGGCCTGATGTAGTCAATTTGTTGGTGTCTTTAGGGTTTGCCATACTGTGTCATTTGGCTGCTCCATAACATGAGATACAGGTTTACAGGAAATTTCTACAGTCATCAATTACATCCACAGGTCAGAAATTACCACATCATAACATCAAGCACTGCCACTTTAATCAATCCATGGAACAGGTAGTAAATCCTTCTTTATTTAAAGACTTCACAATAAGAAAGGATATTTTTCTCATAGGTTTTTCTCTCACCAGAAACTTAGGAGTGAAATCTGTCTCTCTGTGTGATATTTTGCTGTTTCAAAGGCACTCAAAATGCACTGTAGTTCCAAAAGATGTGCACAGAGATATGCAGTAATAAAAGCACTGGCCCCGTAAGCTACATGAGTTCATCGTATGGGTGGATTATCCCTTACCCTTCACAGAACTGATTGATTTGGGCTCAGCTCTACACTAATAAGCATATAAGAAATACTCCAGCAGGGGAGAGCAAGGACTTATTTAACCAAGTACTTTATCTCAGAGACAGTAGGAGATGTTTGTTTGAGATAACATGCAAGTCTGGCAACTGTAATTTTGGCTTCTTTTACACTTGTCACCCACCAGATCCAGCATCTACAACTGTCAGATAAGAATAGGGATGACAAAAGGACCTGTGGGGGGTGTGCCTCTCTGTTCTGTTTTATTAATATGATGTCCTTGAACTTGTCTAGTTACCCATTGACCTAACTTTGGACAAATACAACACTGACTAAAGTTATACTGAGCTAACTGATGTTATATTGTTCCTGGTTATGGGTCATCTATAATGATCTGAAGAATATATCAGTAACAGGAATATTTTACTACTTTAAATTCCAATTTTAAGTGTATATATACATAGATGTATGTATACTTGTAGACAGATGTCTACAGATCAAGACTTTTCAGAAAGTCATACAGCATAATTCAAGAGTAATAGACTAAGATGTTGAGATGTGAGGCAACATGCTCAAAAAGTCTTTCTTGGGCTAAGATATGTAAACTGGCTTTGTTTTGAAGCACCAAGCAAACAAAACCAGACTGCTGGCCTGCTAACTCAAAGGAAGATGAACTCAAAATGTGCATTTTTCCTAAGCTGTTCAACTACATATTATTTCCAGCAATACTAAGAACATTTTATTTACCATACTTAAAACATACTTAATTTTACATGAATGTATTTTAAACCAGAAAAGTGATGATTCTGAGTTCCATTCTTATTGTTCCCTCTGTTCTGTACCATAAAGCTTCAAAATATAATTTTAAAAGATGGATTTTTTCCTAAGATCTTGCTTTGCAAACTGATAAGCTAAATATTTTGTGGACACTACAGACCTCACAAGAAGAAATCTCTTATTCCTCAATGCTAATTTAAAAATATGTTTGTTTAGATGGTGACTATATACCTCAAATGTTTATCTGAAACTAAACTTTCAACTTAACACCGGTGGAAGGTAGGTAAGATTCATTGCTTGACTTAAAGTGTCACTAAAGTCCTTTGCTACTGCTTATTTATTGGTAAAGTCAATCAAACAAAAAAGACTGAAATTAATGTATAGCATTATACAGTTTCTTCATTCTGCAGACTATACTGGAAATGTAAACTGTCATAACAGCCAACAGATAATCAGTAAAAGTATATTGTAGAGTTATCCATCTTGTGCCTTCCTCAGTCTGAGTGAAATTCCCCTGCCCCACGCCTGCTCCAAGACATATAGGTGCTTGCCCAGCTCTTGGTAAAATCTGAGAAGCAGATTTTCAAAGGTAGATACATCAAAGCATAACATTTTGAATTAGGATGGGGCATAATAAGCACGAAGCCTTGAATCTGTTTTGATAATATAGCTTCCTAAGTGAAGCTATTGTTTTAAGAGTATGCTGAAAAGCAGTACTTACAAAAGTAATATTTAGGGTAACATTATTATTATTATTATCATTATTTATTTATTTTATCTACATTGATTTTATATTTATTGAAATTTACAATTACCCATTTGTGTGGTTCTTTTATATCTTGTTTCAGAATACCATCTTTGGAAGGTCATCACTGTAATGATGGTAAAGACATGGTGGTGGCTGAATAGTTATCCAAACAACTTCATTTTCTTAGCTCAGAAGAACCTGAAAACTGTAATACCATTTAGAGAGAGCCTGAGATGGGTTTCAGGTTCTGCATAAACCCCAGGCTACTGCTAATACTCAAAATGAGGGTTCAGAAGTGCTCTTTTTTTCAAATGGTTTTCACTCTTGATGTGTGCTGTCCTTTCTGCCTTGATGTCTTCAAATATATAAGCCTTGCTATTATTCTGAATTTATCCCTGTGCAGTGGCTATTCAGCTCTGCATCTAACTTGTCATTGACTGTTTCTGTGACCTCAAATCACCATTTCAGCAATTCTGATGCAGGTTTCTACTCAGGAGAATACATATTATGTCATCGCCTTCATCACCACAGGTACTGTTCATTTAATATAAAATACTTCGTTATATTTCATTGATGTTACTTGTGGAAGTGGAAATTATTATTAATAATAGTAGAAGCATCATTATAAGGATTTATTTAACTTTTTTTTTATCCTCATCAAAGAGATCAACACAAATCTTTTCTATATTAAATGTTTTATATGTAGTCTCATAGATTTTTAGGAGCATAAAATGATTTTAAACACTAGGTTTCTTTGTTGTGTCTTTTTCTTTTACACACTCTGAAGATAGACCAGATTTAGTCACCTGAAGTACAAGGAGAATTAATTGCAGTACCTCTGATAGAATGAAAACAGCATGGGTCATTCTTGTTTCCCTCCATTAATGCTATTTTTAAAGGACTAAAGAATTTCTTCTGGCATAGATTCACATTTGCCCTTCACTTCTCAATGTGATTCTAAATCTTTCATATGGAATGGGTGGGAATCAGACTATGACCTCTTCTTCTTCACAATTACTAGCCTCTATAGAGATTAATGTATTTTCATGTTCAATGAAACACAGTTAAAAAAAGCGCCTTTAATTATTTATTTTGCTTTCTTGCAACAACTCTGCTTCCAATTACTTCAGAGACAATATATACAGAAATACCTGCTTCTATGCCAAATTCCTCTTTACATTCATTTTATTGTCCACACCATTTGTTTATATCTAATTAATAAAGTAATTATACATGGTTATTTCTTTTAGTCACTTGTGCTACACAAAACACAGAGTACATTTTTTTAAAACATCTTTTGTCTCTGCATTTTAAATGCAAATGCTGCAGTGCTACAGAGACAAGGTAAGTAAATACATTCTATATTTTATATTTCATTTGTTAATTCAGTATTATCAGTCAGCTACTTGACCCAGTTATATTTGAACATTTAATGCTCTGTTACCTCCTGCTATTTGACAGGGTTTATTCATCACAAATGCTTATTAAAAAGAAAAATATGTTTACTTCCACAATCCCTGTAAGACTGAAGTATCAGAAAAGCACCATTTTTAAAGCTTGTATCAGTAGTTGCTACAGTTTTAACAGTGTGATACCGTAGTGTTAACTCCACTTAAAGTGGATAGAAGGTGTAAACCAGAAAATTTTTATAAACCCAAAATTTATTCTCAATATTTAGAAACTAAATCTATTTCAAATTTTTTATCAGAAATATGTAGGAACAGTTAAAAGTTCAAGGGGCAAAAAGGGCTTCAGGTGGTGACAACAGCCACAAATTTTAAGTTATGTTTATGAATACCTGAGTAGAAGTATAACAATATCTTACTAAATACTTCTGTGTTTGTCATCTTTATGTGTTAGGAAAAACTAAAGCATAAATTAATGTATTTAAGCACTGTTCATCAAGTAGGTAGCTATTAAATATTTAGTTCTGTTTTTTCCTTCTTTTCATAGTATGCCCTTATTCAATCCAATATTTCCAAGCCCTGCTTTCAGTCATATGGCTTATTCATGGCTGTTTTCATAATATTCCAGAGCTACTTTTTAATATTATGTGGCAACACCTCACACATAATCACATTCTGAGGAAAAGCTGCATTAGGTTAGGATGCATTAGCTGCATCCATTTTACAGATGGAAAAAAATAAAGCAAAATGTACATAAAGAAAACATTTAATTAAATTTTATTAATAATTGTTTCCAGCAACACCAATTATTTTTATTGCAGAGTTTGGAATGAAACTTGAGTCTTCTAGCTGAATCAACCATTCCAAAGGCATCTTTGAGATTTTGTTAAGAGTTCTACAACCTAAACAGAGGAGAATTGATGTCATTTCTCCTTAGTGTCCCTCTATGGAAATGGAGAATACATAAAACCAATTTCTCTTCAGTTAAGACTAAAACTGTTTCTTATATTATCAGCCTGATTGTCATTTCCTCACATTCCCAATTTGTCAAAAATGGTACGATGTCTTCCATCTGAAATGGACATACTTGTCTGAAATGTGAAGCAAGACAGGGAGAAATTTATAACTTCTGAAATGTTCATGGAGGGCAGAATGTTTTCTCACTCTTTTTATTACACTCCGTTGGGTGAAAACAGAATATAGATTTCAGCAGTTTTTTGACCACAGACTGATATAAGAGAGAGCAGAAGTTAACCCAGTGTGTCTGTGTTGCTATGGTAATAAATACAGCAAGGATTTGACCATAGTTATGTATTTCTATAACTGATAAGAGATCACAGATTCCTCTTTTGATTGATAACCAGCATAGTGTTAAATTGACTGATCACATTGGCTAGACCAACATTTTTCATCTTCTAGAAGGCTGAAATGTGTGATGATTCTTGAAATGGACAGGATTTGATGTACCAGGCATACAGGAAGAAAAGCCTTGTTGTTCTTGACAGTTGCTTGTTGACAGCTCCTCTGTCTTCAAGGTGACTATTCACATACCTTTCTCCAACAGACAAGATGTTGTACAATACCACCCTCTGATGCAGTCAAGTTGTTCTTTATAAGTAGTCATGTATTGATTTGCTCTGATGGGTTTTGCATTCTCCTTTATCACTAGGCTAGCAAGTACTAGTAAACCAGAATATAGTTTAAACACTTCCCATCATCAGAATTGCTCCCATAATGTAATTAACGCAATAAATATACAATGTCATGAAAAGTATCTTGACAAATACATTTTTCCTCACTTTCCTACCTTTCCTTCACAATAACTGATTGATTGATAACAAGTAATGATAGGTCTACAGATTGCCACTTGAATTCTCATGCCACAGGCTGCAAGACTGAGAAATACCAGCCTATGAAGTTGTAATAAGAAGATAGAGCTATTCTGTGAACGGCAATTACCTATTGTGACAGGTTCCTGAGCTAGCTAGATCTTTGACTCAGACCTGCTTAGGCCTTTTTGCATAATAAACTTGCCAAGATCAAAAGGCTTTTAAGCTCAGAAAAGCCAGATTTTATTAAAGTAAAAATAGTATTTTTAATGGCAACTGGAAGTTACCATTGGAGATGGAAGAAAACTCCATTCTCCATGCCCACTTTGTCTTTAATTCAGGTGTTTTTACTTTAAGCCCTTGTTTTCATTAGCTTGTCAACACCCTCACCCCCAGTGAACTCCAACCCCTCTGTGTGGGCCCTAGAAACCTGTTACTGTTGCCCTGGTTCAGCCCCTGGGTGCTCTGAGCACACTCAAGAGATCCCTGGGAAAGGGGAGCTGTGACTAAGCAAAGAGACAAGTAAGATAAGACTTTACCTAGTAGTCTTTTCTGCTATGTTGGGTATGGGGTGAGCATTATTATTCCACACCTGAGAGGCGGAGCGTGGAGTAAGAGAGGGAAAAGGAAGAAGAACTGGGGAATTGATATTATTTTGCCTTTATTGAATTGTCTCATATTGTCTTTGACTTTAAAAGTAGCTGGGTAATTTAAGATGCCTATATTTATGCTATGGATGAAGATGCCACTTAGTTTTTGCTAAATTCTCAACAATTATCTTGTAAATTCTCCTTTGTCAGTTAAGCACAGAGGTGCTATAAAACACATACTTGAGCAGCTTTCTGCTTTTTTTAAAAAGTTGGAAATCATTGCATACTGGATGTTCTGTCTTGGGAAGAGGAAGGAAGGGAAAGGGAATGGGAAGAGTTTAGAATAAATAGCTTGAGGTTTTCCTCATTTCTTATGTCTTTGGTTTTATTCTTGGATTATGCTTTGGGTTTATGCTTGTTTTTCACAAGCAGTTTAGCTGATTTAGCATTTGGATTTGTAAAACACACACCGAATCCTTGAAAACAGAACAGACAGCGACCAAAAGACACAGTCTGTGCCATCCTTCTGCTTCCAGGTAGGATCAATGTGGGCTTAATGGCACTTGGCTTTTTAGTTTGTCAAGAAAACATCCAGTATCAAGATAATCCTGTCTCTCTGAGTGATCTTTACCTAGTACTTTACTGTATTGACTGCATTTACTATCAAAAACTTTTTCCGATGTTGAATGTAAATCAACCTTATGATGATATGAACCCAACTTCTTGTTCTGACCAGGACAAATGCCTGACATTATTTTTTTTATCAGTCTTTTATGTAGTTGAAGAAACAGAAGCTGTCAAATCTCATGTCAGCTGCTCTATCTGTACCAAACAATGCCAACTCGCTCTTGTTATTTATCTATTTGAAGTTTCTGATTACTGCAGTTCTCAGAAAATATTCTTTATTTTGTGAAATATTATGTCAAAATTTTATTGCATTGAAAGGCCTAAGCTAGACTTCTACAATGTAACATTCAAGATATCTCATACCTAAACTGTTTATACTTGGGGTATGCATGATGTGATTAGATCTCTTCACTATTTCTGAAATTTCTATGAAATAGAGAGAGAGAGAGAAAAAAAAAAAGAGAGAGAGGGAGAGAGAGAGAGAGAGAGAGTGTGTTGTTCTGGCATTTTTTAAAGCTTTTTTTTTTTTTGTTAGCCCGTTTCCATTTGAGTTTTATTTTGAAGATTCATCTGCCTAGAGCTATGGTTGCTTGAAACTTCATCAAATGGTTGTTGAAAAAATGTACTAACTGAAGAATGCAATGTAAGTGTTGATAAATAATTAATTTGGGAATCACACAGGTTTTCTCTTTCTTATTTTCTAAAATTTTGGTCAGAGGCTTTTCCTTATTTGTTTGATCTTTTCTGTCCTTATGTGTTTGGATTTCTTTCCTTTCTGTTTTTGGTATCTCATTATTTCTGCAGTAGTCAGTCAGAGACAAGGAAAAACTTGGGGTCTGACAGAGGAAAATAAAGACAAAACTAAAAGACCCCGGAGATTTCACTAATTTTTGTTCTTTTATTTAATCTTAAAATACTGATTGTACTTTAAAAGCAGAGATTCTAATGAAAATATGTTATTAGATCTTCTTCAAAAGCTGTGTTTTAAATTATTTTTTGGGATATAGCACATGCTGGATGGAAGATGTTAAGAATGTGATTAAATCTTCCCCCAGTTGAATTACACTTCTTAATAATTATGTGTCAGCAACATAGGAATGTTTATGATTCTGTTGGGTTTTTTTTTTAATTTATCATATGGTTAAGTCAAAAGATGTCAAAGAAACATGTGGGTTTTAGAAGCATTTATGTGCTGTTCAGAATGCAAATGAGATGATTGGGATGCATCAATAACAAAGTAGAGGGCGCAGTTGAAGCACTAAAAGATTTGTGCACCTGTATGTTCTTTCATACTAAGAATAGATGGTTCTTAAACCAACTCTGTGGAAGGAAAATAACAAATGCTATGAATAAATACTTATGAACCAATTGCCTAAATTCTTTAAAGGCACAAGTATAAAAGTGACTTCTCTCATATACTTTTAAAGGCAGGATTAAGATTAAATTGAGTACATAAAGAAAACAATGTTAGGTAATTAATAGAAAAAAAAAAAATCAGCAGTTGAGTACATTATGCTTCAGGATGGAGAAACTAAGGTTACTGCAGAGTTTGGAATTGCATTGTTGTCAAGAGCCACCTCGGTGGGTCACCCATTTGGGCCATAAGCTTCTTCCTCCCGAACTGCTCAAAGCAGAGGCTGAGAATGACCAAGGATTTGGTGACATGTTGAAAGGACATGGCTGAACTGGAGTAAGAGCTTCACTGATCTAATTTTCTGACTTCTCTGCTGCTTTACCTATTAAGAGGGAGTGTACTCTGGACTTCTGTGGTGTACCAAAGGCAGCCAGCAAAATAACAGGAAATAATTTTTACAAGCATTAGTACATTTTCTATATATACTTACAAGGAAATACAATCCAATTCCATTAAATAAACAAACAAACAAACAAACCCATATAACATAATTGGACTTTTAAGTGATGTTTTTTATCAGATAACAAGTCTGGTGAGGTTCGTAATTCAATGAGTCTTCTTTAGTTGTTACATAAAGTTATTTCGGTCTTGTGTCTTTCTTTTCTTATAAGGCAGACTGGTATAGAAGTCAACCTTACTTCTAGATGACTGAATATTTTAAAATGCAAACTACAAGAAATAAATGGTTCTATTTAAATATATGTAGTACCTTGCCCCCTCAAAAAATCCAAAACAAAAAAACAAAACACTCCCTCATCCCCATAAATCTCACCCTCTGAATATTTTTTCTTTTCACTTTATATTTCTTAATGAGACAGAGGCAAATGTTATAAATCAAACTTCCTGGCTAACTTAACACAGATTTTTCTTCAGTTTGCATCCAGTTTAAATGGTGCTTATGACACAGAAAGACTAGTTAATTTATTTTTGTAGAAGTTATTAAGCAAGAGGTTATGCATGGAGCAGCTATTTTGAGCAGTGTCAGTCCTCTTGTATTTTATTCTATATTTCCCTCAATATGAAAAAGGAAGGTTGCAGGTGGTGTATAAAAAATGGTTTTGTTGTTGTTTTCTTACTGGTTTTAAATTCTGGGATATGACAGGTGTTTGTACAGTTTTTGATTTGGTCTAACATGCATTGCATGGAATTCCACACATCTGCCCATCAGGATTAGCAGCCTTTGATTAGCAAAGTGCCTATTTGATATAGGGAGAGACTAACTTTCATGTAAAAATGTAATGAGTGATTTAAAGGAGAAAAAAAATCTCTTGTCTCTTGAAATCACAATATACTAAGTATATCATTGCAAAGCATAAAGGATTGAGTTTTACAGTATGACTAATGAGTTCAATTAGGTCTATTTCTTCCTACCTAGGAATATTTCATAAGAACTGGAGTTAAAGGGGTAGGAGTTTGGCACTTTGCACGACTGATGCCTTTTTTGTGGGTATCAGGTAAGTTGTTTAGGAATGGAGACATATAAAATCAGTATTAGCTCTGGAAAATAAAACTAATTATCCCTAAAGGGCTACTTGGTTAGAGCCATCTGTGAATTTTATTAGCTTTTTCTTTATCTAATGAGCATCATCCCCATCAACATTTAAATTCTTACTAATTTTTTTGTCCTTTATTTTTAGGTTAGTATTTCTTTGGATTGTTTGTTTAGAAAGCAAGTAAATTTGATAGATTTTTTTTTTTTTCTCCCTAGAAGGTCAGTGTTTTAAGTTTCATTTCTCACGTTCTGTGTGAGGCTTAAAGTTAGTAGCAGCCAAAAGGTTCTATCTATTGCCCTTCCATTATTGGGGGTGGGGGGAGAGATCCCAGAAACCAAGGGATGCCACAGCATGATATACAGTCAGGTGTTTTATTTTCTTAACCTCTTCATATTTCACAAAAATTGTCAGTTGTTTCTTTGCCTTCAAAAAGAAACTTCTTTCATATGTTTAACTCTGAACATTATATTGTAATTAAACTTTTTTTGTTGTTGTTGTTGTTGTGAATTCTTAGTAGGCAGAATGAGTTTTATTACAGTTCCCTCACTACATCTTCTGAAAATTCCTCACACTGATGATCTCCTTGAGATATTCAACATTCACTCTAGGGTACAGGCATCTTGACAAAATATGGTCATTTTATATTTTAGATTTTTTTTTCTTGGACAACTTTTTAAACAGGAGTCTGTCATACTGCTTACCTTAACTATGTCTGATTTCAGTTGCAAGCTCTCCAGAGCAAAGATTATTTCTCTATTAATTTTTTATGCAACACTAGCGCAATGGAGACGCTGGTTTCTCTAAGCATTTCCTGAATATAATTTAAAAGGATAAAAAAATCAAAGGATGTTTTAAGCAGTTCTTGCATTGTTGCAGGTATGAGTTATAGGACATAACAAATTTATATGCATTATTTTTCTTATGGTGTCACCAGAGACAGATGAGTCCTCTGAGCTGGGAGAAGGAGATGAAGATGTGTGATGGATATATTGTAGGTTGTCTGGATTTACCTTGACTCCTGTTACATTCAAAGGCAATTGGTCTCCATATATACCCTGTCCCTGAAGGGTAGTTGGTGATATAGATCTGTTGTTTTCCTTACTACGATTGTTCTAGACATCAAGCCTTTTGGCAGCTGTTGAATGCTAATTTCCTTTGCTTACCAAACAAAATTTTCTAGTCTGCTAAGCACGTTAGATGTGCTTACTGGTCTCCATTTTATGTCACCTATCATGACTGCTACTGCCTTTGTCTTAAATCTAGCTATAATTTGGAATACAAACTCTGTTCTAGCTGTTCAGAGTCCATTAACACTGTGTTACCCCCATTAGCAGTCTGGAAGCCATGCACCAGGTTTGCATGGAGCTGAGTTTTTCATCTGCCTTACTAGTACACTAGACCTCTTTTTTAATTACTTTTTATTACAAAGTGAATCCTACCAACAAGCATGGCTCAGATAAATGAGATTGTGATAGCATCTGCCAGCTCTAACTTCTTAGATCAGTCTGGTATGTACAGGAAAGAAATAAAAAATCAGGGAAGTTGGAGCTGTTGACTACTTTCTGTACATGGAAGGTATTTGGGAAGGAGACCAGAAAGCGAGAGTAACCCTGCTAACAACTGCTATTTGACCTTAGATATGGGAAGGAGGTCAGTGTGGGGCTACTTGGCTAGGTGATGAGGTGATTGGCTACTGACAATTTAATTTTAAAGTGTGCCACTTACTAACACCTTAGATATCAGGGAGAAACTCCACCCTCCAGGGACCTCCGACACCAGGTGGACTCCAGCACAAGGTAGAGGTGCCCTCATAGGGACCATACTGCCAGCCAGGACTTGGACAGTCCAGCTGTCAAAGCAGGTGTCCAATTCCCCTGGGTCCCTTCTTCTGGTCTCAACTGGGTTGGGGGGGCTGAGCAGTGAAAGTGGGAGGTGTATGGATGTTGCAGAATAGGTCTTCATCCCATGTACCCATCCTTCTTAATAAATAAATTGTATCCCTTTATGTCATAACAAGTGATCATACACCACTGCTGATAACAGAGTGCACTCAAAATAAAGCATCAACAAAATAGCATCACTAACAAAACACAGTGACCTAACAGATTAAAATTGTTTGAAAATTGAAATAGAATGGGTGAAATAATTTTTTAGTATTATGGATTTGATCCTTTAGGAGTTTATTTCCTGATACAGTTTCTTAGTTCTGATTATTTAATTTTTAGTACAAGAACTATTATTCTACTCTAGTAATACATATTCATATCCATATTAAAGAAGGACTGGATTAAGAATACTTTCTATGAACTGCTTCCCATGGTTTAGAAAAAAAGGTTTTTTTCTTCACACATACCAGTTTGCTAATTTCCATCACTTTGAGCAGGAGAACACTAAACCTGAGACGTAAGCCTTGCCCAGAATATTGTTCAAAAGAGTTGTTGCTTTTTTTAATTTTTTTTTTTTAAATAATAATTCCTTACACAGCTGCTTCTTGTAGCAGCTCCTTCTTGCTGCTGTATGTCACATGTGCCTAGGACAATTTTAACTAACCCAAATTGATTTACTATGGTTTTATACTACTGAGGACAGAGCTATGTTTGTCATGTCATAAACTGTTCCAAAGTTAATGCAACCACATAGAGTTTATCACTTCAATCCAGCTCCACCTCTTTGGAAAACCAGGTAATATTTGTGGTGATTTCATTCCATCTGGACAGAGAATCAGTAATGCTGACATCTTCCTCAGGCCCTCAGTTCATTATTTTGCATTAAAATATGAAAAATCTCAACATGTTAACTGAGCTGTAAGAAATTAATCTTCTCAGATACAACCACTGTACATCTATTTGTTTTCCTT
Organism: Megaceryle torquata; assembly: GCA_024611175.1. Classification (NCBI taxonomy): domain Eukaryota; kingdom Metazoa; phylum Chordata; class Aves; order Coraciiformes; family Cerylidae; genus Megaceryle; species Megaceryle torquata. Next base: position 24,386 of record JANIJG010011518.1, on the reverse strand, counting down.
CCTGGACTTAGCTTTATGGTAATAAGGTCCAATGGATTTTAGTTAGCTTGGAATAAATGAAGAGTATGTTTGCATCTGTGGCAATATACCAAGTAGTCATTCCTTGTGTAACACAGTGATGACAGTCCTGATGCAAGCCTAAGTAATTTGAGATTTAGAATGGCATGGATGGTTTTGCTTCCATTCATCTATAGCAGTGGGTCTGAAACTAGAATCAACTCTTATGTTTGATGCTTACTTCTCTATGGCAGCTTTCTATTTTTACAAAAATTATTTTTATGAGTCTAGGTAGAACTTACAGCTACGGAGATACGTACCATTGTGTACTTCACTGTATGTTTTCTTTACAAGTTTACTTAGAAGTTACTTTTAATCAAAATATTTTTAGAAATCTATGAAGTTGACTCTTTTGAAGACCCTTTGCCTACACAAACCTTCCTATTTTACACACTGATACATCTAGCAATAGGATTATTTGCTTGCATTTCTGCTACTGCAAGAGAGGATTTAATATCACTGTAAACAAAGTTGTATGGGTGTAGTGTTGGTATAAATGAGGTCAGAATCTAGTTCATAGTTCCTGTAGCTGGCTTCTTTGACATTTGTTTCTTAATAAAGAGAGATGATTTCAATGTTTTCCAGATGACCATGCATCCCATGACTAGAGATATTAACAAATGTTCAAAACCATTTTAGAGTCTTTTAATTAAAAATGCCTTGATCCATTTGGTAGTTAGGTACCAGAAAGTGAGAGCGCTACTTGAAAATCTGTGGTTGTGATAGCATTATGGGTGAATGACAGGAACTGGAGAAGATGTTTATTAATTTAAGATATTAAGATAAACATTTCCTTAATGTGTAAATCATTCTGTGTGGTTGCTGTGTGTATTCTAGATTTCTTCTAAATACTGTTTAGTTGTACCAGACCACAAGGCAGATCTGTGGATGGTGAGACACCACAATGGGCTAAAAACCTGGAAATCTTTGAGTTATGTCTTATCAGAAAAGATAGGACTGCAGACAGCTGTAATTCAGAGGTGCAGCGGTTGGCAATAGCTCGTGTAGATAGGTCTTAAAGAATGGAAAGTCTTTCAAGTCATTAAGTAAAGGTCTCACTTTACTACAAAAATAAAGAAAAATGTATTTTATTTTTTCCTCAAACACTTAATCCATACTTGAAATCATAAAAAGACAGCGATTTTATTATTAATAAATATAATTCTATATTTCACTTGAGGAAGTACATATCCCAAATGCCGCCACCACGCAGGTGAATGAAGTAATAACTTCTTCTTCCCTTAACTAATATTTTAATGGTTGAAAACTGGTAATGATGCAGTCATAAAACTTGGATGGGCATATATAATAAGAAATTAGAATGTTATACTTTTCTTTCTTTTTTTTTTTTTCCCCCCACTGAACTACTTCATTTCTCTCACAACTCCAAACAATCATGGAAACTTCAGGTGGTCCATGGCATTCTTTGACTTAAATGAGATATTGGAACCCTTGCTGTATAAAAGGCGAAACAACTGTGAAGAAGGAGGGAAAATACCAAGGGTATCATATGTATCACCTCTAAAGCATATTCTAAACACAAGGCTTACCTTGCCCACATATTGAGTGTCCGGACCTGTGTACTCCTCCAGCAAGAAAAATTGATTCCACATCCAACCACGCTTGGTGCGGTGCAGTGTTTTTCCATCATTCTCTGACAATCCTGTTACCCTTTCACTGTGTGAGTGCTTATTAGTCCTTTTTTGAGATGGCATCATATGAATCGCATGAAACATATAAGTCCACAGCAAAACTGATAAGAAGGAGTAAGTCCTCATCATTTATAGAGATGCTGTGAGTCTCCACTCCTCTAATTCACAGGAACCAATTTTCAAGTGTTATATTCCTCTTCTATGAGGGACCTAAGGGATGGAGAGAAGAATTATAATTTAATTTCCCTAAAGCCTTAGGAAAATAGGAATACCAATAGCTTAGTGATCTCAACAATAACCCATGGATATTACACATAACCAACAAAATTGCTCAGATTTTTAAGTCAACTTCTTTAATATCTCCATCGTTTTCTATTTCACTTTCTTGCATTATATATAGTCATTAATTTAAAACACTTTCTGAGTAATCTTAACTAATTACTTAATATGATAAGTTTAGTTACCAATATCATCCTACACCAACACAACAGACCAAACAAAACCTTGTAACCTAATCTCTCCCTGCTCAGCCTGATGTTATCTTCTTTTACTATCTGTTCAGAATTGTCCACAAATCTGAAATTTTTTTCCTTCATGATTAATACAATGCCTTCTTCCCCTTTGCTAGCCCCAAACTGTCAACAGGATCCACTTCTGTTTCTGCACAAAGGAACTCATAAGATGAAATTTAAAGTATTATTGATGCTTTCAATTGATTCCTTATTCTAGATAGAAAAGGTACTTGTTAGATAATTTTCAGTGCATAGTAGGGTTTTTTTTTAAAGCCCCTATTCTTTATTTGACAGTACAGCTGAGGTGCCTGGTATCCCAGTCTTTTCCATAATCTGGGTTTCCTGTCAAGACTGCCTTTGCTTTAGGATATCTTTAGCTGAGCTGTCATTGAATATTACAGAAAGCATAGGAACATTTCAACAGCAAAAGTATAATTTGTTTTGGGAATCCTACTCCACAATCTGCCATAATAACATGAATCCACATCACTCTGAAGTTTTAGAATACTGCAATTTTTAATGTTTTTTAATCCTTTCTCCCACAACCAAACATTACCAGCAGCTACTTTTTCTTTTTTTTTTTTTTGAATGAAAAATATATTTTCAATGACAATTATTAGTTATCTAAGAACCAAAACTGTTTAACAGAAAACATTCAGTGACTTGTACTCTATAGGTCTTAATAATTAAATGGCTAAAATTGTGCTCTTGTGTGAAGTTTTCCTTCTGGATTATGATATTCTGTATGGTCTCGAGATCTTAACTAGAGATCCTGAAGGAGGATCAAAGTCTTAGCATTTTAGTAACTTCAAACAGACTTTTAGCTGAGCAAGAAGTGAAGGCTTGGAATATTTATTACTTTCTAACATCACATTCAAAAAGAAAAAGTAAACAATTTAATAGGTGCCAAATTTAGCAGACAGAACAGCATGGATCTCATTCAGGAAAACTCTTATTTTTCTTTTACTTTATTTTAACTGAAGAATCAAAGCACAAAGTAAATTAGCTCTATTTACATTAAATCATGAATGTACCTAGATCCTGGCACACATTAGTGGGTGAATTTTCTTTGAATTGTGTAGGGATACTCAAGATCTTATTTTCTCCCTTGTGATGCTCAGTATGTTCCTGTTACAAGCAGGGGGACAAAGGGGAACTCTCCTGTGGCTATTTTAATACCAGTAAATTTTAACATTAACTGGAAATTAGTTTATGTACATAATGATCTTGCCTTGTGATTGAAATTTACGGGGTAGAGATCAAAATTAAAAAAACTCTCAGCCAATCTTTTATCCATGTCTAAATGTGATGATTCTAATTCCCTGTATAACATAGACTAAAGTAGTTCTTATCACTCAATAAAACTATTTATCAATGTAGTGCATTAAACATGATCATTTAGATCCTCAAATCCAGCCAGCTGCAAGATCTGAGGCAGTCTCTTCAGACTTTCTAACTTAGATCCTGGTTAAGCTATTGTAAAATGAAAGTAAACAGTAGCAAGAACTACTTTTGAAAATACTGCACTCAAAAGGCAGATTATCAAATTTGTTTAATGGCTCTGAAGTCTCTTATCTCTTCTTGAGGTACTCCTTGATGTATCCTCAAATAGTACTCTTTCACAGCTGCATTACAGCACTTTTTCTTGGACTGTAGTTCAAGAAACCATCTTATATATATTCTGAATGATAATGTTCAAATATTCATATCGATCAAATTTTGGATTTGACTGCTTTTGCTTTCTATATCAGTGATGTGTTGCTACTTAACTATTCCAGTAAATTTTCTGTTTTCATATATTTAAGGTCATGACTGATTTATTTATTTTATGTCTTGGAATATATCAGTTCTTCAGTATTAAAACAAAACACAGAAGAAACAGACAAAAAAGTCCTGAAAATACACAGGTATATGGAAAAATTTCAACACATATTGAATCTATGAAACTACTAAAAATAATAAAAATATATTTTACATATTTTAATTATATTCTGGTTTATTTTTACTCTTTTTTGAAACAGAGAGAAGAATAGGAAAATCAATATTTTTTAATTTGGCCATTTGGAGGTGTGTGATTGAACGTTCAGTTTTGTTACTATTTCAAATGGAAATATAATTTCACATTTCAAAATGCTTCACTTTTACTTCTTCAAAACTACATACTTTTAATTTTCTGAAATTTCCCTCATTCCTTTCTGTCCAAACATTATTTGCCATACACATTCAAATGCATATGATGTTTATGCTATTGTTTTCTTTGTACTCAAAGAAATACTTTAAGTTGGTCATTGACTTAAACATCTTGTCTTGTAGTCAACTCTCCAAGCGGGTAAGGAGTTTGGTTTCGTAGACTCAGAAGGTGTATTTTAATACTGAAACAAAATATTCTGGTATAGTCTGGAAAAGTAAGAGCAGCTGCTCAAGGGGCCACAATGCACTGTGCACAGATGCTCTGAGCCCAATATAAGAAATTTTTTGTGCAAATACCTTTTTTTTTTTTTTTTTTTTTATCAGAGGGGTTTGGGGTTTTTTGTGAGGTTTTTTTTTTGTTTGGTTTGGTTTTTTGTGGGTTTGTTGGTTG
>JANIJG010011518.1:0-19443 GCA_024611175.1 Megaceryle torquata | reverse complement strand
GTTTTGTTGGTTGTTTTGGTTGGTTGGTTTTTTTTTTTGTTTGGTTGTTTTGTTTTGTTTTGTTTTTTCTTGGTGGAGTCAAGGTTGCAATCTTTTGTCTCACACAGAGCAGAACTTAATATGAGAGTGTTTAAAATGTGTGGTTTTCTGTGTAGTGCTGCCCTCTACTGATTTCCTTGCTAATTAACAGATGGCCTTTATTACTACTGAGCAGAAAGGTAATATCCTTCATGTCAAGAATGATAAGACCCAGTTTTTGGAATGACTATATATATATAAAAAAATATATGTACCATTATTTCCTGCTTTTTATTCTTACAATAGTTGGAAACTATTAGCTGTAAAGAGAAAGTTATTAGTCTGAATGAGCTCGAACATTAGGGTAAGCATGTAATTTAATTTCTTTTAAGAGAAGCAAAGACCTTAAACCTGAAACCAGAGAGAATAATTTGAAAGGGTTTTCCTCTAAGTAACATCAAAATTATGTATGCAATCTCTGTCACTTCACTTCCACCATTTACTCCATGCAAAGTCAATTTATTATTCTTGTCACATAATGGAAAAAGGTTTTCTTCCTAGTTGCATTGGAAACCTTTTAAGATGAGGTATTCATGTATTAAACATTTCAATGCACCAAATTGTGGAGAACCTGCATGATTTCCCATTTTGCAAATCAGAGGATCTGAGTGGAGGCAATAAATGTGGGTGGGTTTTGTTTGTTTGTTTGTTTTGGGTTTTGTTTGTTTGTTTGTTTGTTTTGAGTTTTTGTTTGTTTGTTTTCCAGTTTGAGAGATCTGTGATGGTGGCCTAGAACCATTACAATCTCTCCTTGCAGTTAAGGACTCTGATATCTGAATCTTACAACAGTTCCAGGTAACTGAATTATCTCTGTATGAAAGACATTATCCTCCTGAGCACATTAGGAACTGGAAAAAATATATCTTCTAAAGTCCTTTTGAATGTAAAATACTCTATTTAGATTCTTCAGGTATAGCGTGAAAAAAAGCCCTGCTGGGATCAATAGCAGGGATTTGTTAGCAATGATGCCAATTTAAATGTTTCTACAGCAATTGCCAGGGCAATGTTTTTAATTAGTGCAGCACAGTCACTCACAAGCATGACATGAAGAAGGGCTAACCTTCAGAAACTTGATAATGTATCCCATATTAGTTTGTTTCATTTGTTATTAGTGAAGTAAAATTATGTTCTAAAGGAAAAAGGCAGTAGTGCTTATGTACTGCTAAAAATAGCAGAGCTAAGTGCAGCAGTGCTTCATACTGCACCTGCCAATCTTTAATTAGGAAAGGTGCAACTGATGCTCAGGATGATCCAAATACTGTGTAAAACTAAAATATGTATTTTAACAGGATATCACAAGTATATGTATTGTGTAGCTTGCATGCATGGAAATGGCCTTGTTGACTTTGGCCATGTTTCTCTTGAAAACAAAATATTTTAATGTAGCTTTAATCTACCTAGCCTGAATACCAAGAACAGTGAAGCTGTAGCAACAAAAGTCTATGCTATAAACACCACACTGCCAGTGATAATACCAAGACTTAGCCAGAGACTGTAGGTTCACTTTTATGAGTCCGTTAACTAATTATGCCCAATTATGCATACACATGCTTCCCTTGGACTACAGCACTCTCTGAATGCAGTCATTCTACAAACATGAATATAGACAGTGGTTGTATCATTGATGGCTGAATTTCAGAAAGCAAGCTCCTTTTGTTTTCATCTTTCTAGTTTTTCCTTTACATCTCCCCTCTTCATAGGTAAAGGTGGGGCTGGGTATAACATTGAAAGGATGAAAAGAAAACAACAAATGTGCATCTTGACTGACCTACCATTCTGAACCTGGGAGAATCAAGAAAGGTGTTTTCATTTCTTTTTATGAGAGCTAGAGTAGCTTTTGAGGGATTTGCAAAGATTAAGGGACAGATTTTTGACTGATGAACACCCATTCTCTGGTGCCTCGGTTCAGGCACAGAAACATGGGCCACACCAAAAAAAAAAACCACCCCACAACACTTCCCCACACAGCAGGTGCCACTGCAACCTTTCAGAAAAGGTTTTTAACTGATTTTTGCCCATTGGGCTGCTAATGTGTTCAGGAGTATATACAGTGGACATAATCACAGCTGAAAATTTTTCCAGAAAACAACTGAAGGCAATTCTTTATTGTCTGGGACACTGGTGCAGATTCCATCAGCTACATGAGGGGTCACACAAATGTAACTAAAGTTTTGGGGAATATGTAATAGTAGCAATTTGTGTTGGAATGTCTGTTGAATTAATGTCTTTAGGTAAATGAATCTATGATTTGTAAATGCGTTATAAGAAACATTTATCTTGCTGTGACAAGAGGGAGTTAGAGTTTATTTTAGAGTTTTGCCAGCCTCTTGGGCACCTATATTGAGACACTGGCCCAAGTTCAATTCAATATGGTTTGAGTCACCCTCTCTATAGCACTTACAATGAGCAACTGGTCTCTCAGGTTGGCAGATCCGGCAAGAGAATGTGTTAATTCATGTTTGAATAATCCTCACTGGCAAAGACTAATACAGGGCACATGTGATTTAAAGCAACTGTCCCTAGGTAGTGAAAATACCATATGGCCTTCTCTGGAGAAAGTCTATTCCAAGACACAGATTAAACTGGAGTCTTTCTTACCCAACCATCCTTCTGCCAGCTAGTGAATGAAACCTGCAGCACTTCCAAGCCATTCAACCTTTAAAATACCTACTCCTGAGGCAGCAAGTTACTGGATTACAAAAGTGAAATGTGTATTTTCACATTAAAAACAACAACAAAAAAAACCAAAACCAAAACCAAGCAAACAAACAAACAAACAAAAACACAAACAAAAAACACCCACACCTTTTTCTCCAATAATGAAAGTTTTTACAGGATCTGCTTTTCATCAGCATGAGGGGAACTAGGAAATACAGCACTTGTAAACCCTTAATGCAAGGCCTTTTGAAGATATTCCTTTGATTTTTAGAATCGATTTTTATCCACTAGGAACACATTTTATTCTTATTACATAATGAAACTTCATTATAAGTTTTTAACATCATATTTACAAATGTAACCCATTCACTACATGCCTGGGTCTTGAAGAATAGCCTTCAGAAACAGCAAGAAAAAGAAATGCTGTCATAAAAGCAAAATTCTTCTCTTTGCTTTCCCTTTAAGATTGTCTCATGTTCTTTCACTTATAAAGTGGTTGGCTCTGCTTTGATTATCGATGCCCTGCAATATGTAAGGCTGTTTGTTTGATTGGTTGTGTGATTTTTGTTTAGTTGTTGTTTGGGGTGGGCCTTGAGGGGCAGAGGGGGTGTTTGGGTTTTTGTTTTGGGTGATGGGGTTGTTTTGGTCTCGTCTTTGGTTTCATTTGGTTTTTATAAACAGCATAGCCCTCTATCTGCCCAGTACAAAGCCAAACAGTATCGGGAGGTGTAGGTCCCTATTTTCCAGACATGTTAATTCTCATCAGTCTCTCTACATGAAGCAGGTGAGATTCACCTATGGCAGTGCTGTTAATGACGGAATGTACTTAGCAGTTCTTCTGATAACTGGGACTACATGCTTTTGCCAAATACTTCTTTCTTGCAGCTTCATTATGCAGCAGTCCACCCTGTTCACACAGCTAGGTCCTAATGAAACAGTCTGCGATTCCATGTCAGGTGCCTCCTACCTCTGCATTTCTCCTGAATATATCATGCATGAGGATGAGAGTTTGCTAAAGTTTCTGAGTCTACAGCTTGTATAATGACTTGGAACTGCAAGCCAGAACTTCTTAGAATAAAGACATCTACAAGACAGTATTTCCCAGATTTTTGAAAACCATTAATGTCTCCTATTGTATTTTTTTTTTTCTCGTTTATATCCAAGTCGTTAGAAATCTCTATAGAGAAGAATTGTGAAAATTAGACTTATTTACTGCCTGTAAGGTAGTATATGTTCACTTCTCTGGAATGGAAAATTTCAGTTGCTGACCAATTAAAGGTAGTTAGCAGATTCGGAGAGGTAATTGCAGCCTGTTGTTGCTGCTTCCTTTCTGAAGGAACTGATCAGCTGCTGAATGTTGTCATTTATCAGAGCTCAACCCCCTTCATACCCTTCTGGTGTTTCCAATATGATCAGAAAATCAAAAAAAGTCTCATCCTCGGAGCTGAGCAGGCACCTTGCAAGCATAGGAATACGTGCACAGAAATAGAGCCTACTTTAAATATCATTTTTTGCTATTTGTTATTTCAGTTAATATGAAAGGAGTCTGATGCAACTGAGGCTTCAGGCTTTGTTTCCATAACACCCTAAAATACCTACAAACGGTAATTCTACCACTTACAGGAATAATACAGATCTCAGAAATATAAAGTACAATTACTTTCACTTATTTCCAGGTCTGAAACTCTTCCTTAAAAACAAAAAGCACCCCTAAACCATCTAACCAACCAGAAGTGTTTCACTTGCATCTCATTTGACTTCATTAATGAAAGAGAAATGCAAAATATGAACAAATTTTAAATTTAATAAAGTATTTCTTATTCTGTCAATATCCTGGTTGTCCAAGATGAGGACATCCTCAGACATGCACAATAGTGTATAGGCATGGAGAAGCATATAATGGTTTTTCTCCTGTGTGTTTTCTTAGTCTCCAAATATTTGGTATTTCATAATCCTTGACAGATTCTCTTTGTCATGACTTTCTCCATTTTTGCTGCAACACCATGTAAGCTTCTAGGAACTACAACATTCATCAAGGAGACTCACAGTTTAACAATCTTGTGAAAAGAACCAACTCTTGTTTTTCAGCTTTGTAACCCACAGCTTTATTAGACAACCTGTGCCGTTATTGGAAACCACAGTAAATAACAATTGCCTCTTCACTCTCTTTGTCACTGATGAATATATAGTCTTAAATCAACTTCTTCTATAGTAGTCTCTTTTCCAAGATGAAAAATCTGGGACTATCTGCTTAATTGTTCCTTGTCTGGAAGTTGTGCCATACTTCTGATTGCACCTGTGGCCCTCCTGAATGTCTTCCATTTTTTTGGTGCACCTTTTGAGATTGGCAACCAGAATTTTTTGTAGTATTCAAGTTGCAGGAGCTTTATACATGTGTAGACAGCAGCTTAATCAAATTCTTATTTTCACCATGATGCCTGGCATTTTTTAACTTTTTTTCACCGCTGCAAAGCTCTGGGCTATTGTTTTCCTGTTATTATCTCTTGTTACATATGGTGTTATTCCCCAAAGTCAATAAACAGACTTTAGTACTTTAAGTGTAAAATATGGTATTTACCATGTGTGTAGCTTTACATAATTTCATTGCAATTTTACCATCCATCATTTTGGTTCCATTCACTGTACTGCATAGACTACGAATGTATATATAGCAAACTGCTATAGTTATTAAACCATTGCAAGGTAGAGAGTGGCTGGAATGGAAAGGTTCAAATTCATATGGCTAATCTCTCTTTATGTCTCCCCTGTTTCCCTCTGAAACAAGGTTACCACCTCCGTATCATCCATGAGAAATCACCCTGGGCTTCAAACACTGCTAGGAATTTTCTGTCAGAGTGCCAGTTGGTACAGCCTAAACTGATGTTAAGGACTGTAAAAACAATGAAACACTGTGGACAATTATATTGCAAAAGCCCGTTTCCTTGACAGGTGAAGTGTATTAGTATGATCACAGTCATAAGATGCTTTTGCAAAGGCCCATTGGCTTTATTATGCCGAATGTCACTTGCAAAGCTTTTCTCCTTGATATTCAAACCATTTTTGTTTATGTTGAATAGTATGTTTTTGTTGATTATGTTGAGTAGTACAGATCCCTGTGGAACACTATAACAGAACTTATTATTACAATAGAAAACTCATTATTTACTTCTTCCTGGTGGTTCTTATCATTTAATCAATTACTGATACGTGCAGGGACCTTCACTTGAAGCTCATGGCTGCTTAAGAGTCTTTGATGAGTGACCCTGTCAAAATCTGCCTAGAAGCACAACTAGATCATTTTAAAGAAGTCAAAGCTATCCATATGCTTGATAACCCTTTCAGAGGACTCATAGGGGTTTCTGAGGCAGGACTTCCCTTTCCAAAGACTATGCTAACTTTTCCCCAGCATGTAATGTGTCCAACAATTGTATTCTTTATGAGTGCTAACAGTTTCACTGATTTTGGCCTTAGACTTTGTCCCTCTGACTTGTCCCTGATAGAACTGAGACTGTTTTTTAAAAGCTGTCATTGCATTTGATACCTTGAAACCCTGAAGTATCAAGGAAGTTGAAGTGAAAGATTAAAGAACATAATATTTCTACAGTTACATCACTGAGTTTTTAAGACTCCTGTTAGTATGTGTGAAGTTGCTGCCATTTACAATGACTTGAAATCCCACTGTACTGAAATTAGATGTACTGATGAATCTCTAGTTAATTAAATAGATACAAAATAATAAAACAATCTAGCATTTAATCCTTAAGAGTTTATAGCCCCTTCTGTTTTCACCTGGAAACCATGACAAATGAACCACAGAGCACTGGGTACTGAGAAGCATGGCACCTGTGGCAGTGCTTTTCATGGAAGTTCAGAAACAAGCTTTTATTTTTTTTAATTCTAGCAGTTTGTTAAAATCAAAACATTTCCCCAGTCTCTGATGAAATGACAGAAAGGGTATTACACAGATACATGGCACTAGAAGTTGAGTGTATGTGCCATTCTAGTGGATCTTATTCTGCATGAGCAGCCACTGTGTGCTTGCAGCTCAGAAGGCCAATCACATCCTGGGCTGCATCAAAAGAAGTGTGTCTAGCAGATCAAGAGAGGTGATTCTGCCACTCTACTCTGCTTTGGTCAGGCCTCACCTGGAATACTGCATCCAACTCTGGAGCCCTCAGCACAAGAAGGACATGGACCTGATGGAGCAGGTCCAGAGGAGGACCACAAGGATGATCACGGGGCTGGAACACCTCTCCTACAAGGACAGGCTGAGGGAGCTGGGATTGTTCAGCTTGGAGAAGAGAAGGCTCTGGGGAGACCTAACATCCACCTTACAGTACCTGAAGGGATCTTATAAAAAGACTGGAGAGGGCCTGTTTACAAAGGCCTTTAGTGAAAGGTCGAGGGGAAATGGTTTTAAATTAGAGAGGAGTGGATTTAGATTAGAAATAAGGAGGAAATTCTTTACCAGGAGAGTGGTGGAGCACTGGAACATGTTGCCCAGGGAGGTGGTTGAGGCCCCATCCCTGGAGACATTCAAGGTGAGGCTTGACAAAGCTCTGAGCAATCTGCTCTAGCTGAGGATGTCCCTGCTCTCAGCAGGGGGGTTGGACTAGGTGACCTCTAGAGGTCCTTTCCAACCCAGACGTTTCTATATTTCTATGTTAATGTCGAGAATATAAATATTATCTATATGTATACATTAGCCTACTACTAGGGCTGAGAAAAAATGATAGATAAAAATTATGTTTTCAGGTAACTTAGAAGTATACATTGAAAGAATATCACTGAAAGATTTCAGCTTTCATTGGAGTATTGTTTCTGGACCTTATTTGATATTATAGAATTAGATGAAGACTAAATAATTCAAGCTGGAAGGGACCTCAGGAAGTCTCTTGCCCAACCTCCACCTCAAAGCAAGGTCAGCTGTGATGTTACCAGGCTGCTCAGGACTTTATCCATATGTTCATATACTCATAACTTCCCACTTCCTCCACAATGGCTATGAGGCCTGAAGGCAAGCAGTTAAAAATACAGGTTTGAAATAAAAGCCCTTAATTCTTTCAACCCATAACCCACATTTAAATTAAAACAATTTAAAATTAAAATTATTATTTCACTGAGATAGAAGGTCACTTTTATACTTCCTAATCTTGCATGACCTAAACACAGTAACCTTGATTTACAGTGCTATAAGCTGATATTTAAGTAGGCAGGGTTCATTCATTAAACACTCATTTCAAATTCCTCTGTAATAAGCAATTATCTTGCCAAAGTCTTATACAATGTCATATACTTAGGCCACTGACATACAAAATTCCGTTCTAGCCCAGGAAAAAAAAAAAATTATATGACACTGATCATACAAGTTTCTCAGAAGATTGGCCTTTGCAGCAATATAAAGCTTAACCCCTATGAGCCATACTAAGGAACACGTAATGCTCCCTTTGTACAGGGCTTTTACGAATGTCTTATGAGTAGTGAGCAGTACTGAACTGCAAGTACTGAAGCAGAACATCAAGAAAAACAGTGATTTTTCTGTTCCTATGCCTATGAGTGCTTTAACCCACCTTCTGGGTCACAACTCTCACTCACAATTTGAATAAAAGAAATATTTACAGGGACTTTTGACAACTGAGATCTTTATGTATGTGTGTGTGCAATCCTGTGTTCCCCACACATTATTAGCATATAGATCATATTTGCATTGGCACAAAATGAAATGACCTATGCAATCCAATTGGCAATAGCAATCCAAATCCCAAAACTTTAACATTAGATGAGCTCAAATGAGGTCAGAGCAGGAGCAAATTTCAAGCTGCACCTTAAAATAGCCTGACCTCAAGTCAAACAAGAATGATGATCAGGTTTACTGCATGTCATACAGAAATTAACAGCTTTTCAGGCACGTGTCTTGAGCAATCTTTACTACAGAGACAAAAAGAGATGTAGATTTCAGGGAGGAACTGAGGCACCAGCCCTTTTAATCTCTGTATTTCTATTTTACTGCCTCCCAAGGCAAAATAGTGGCTTTCAGCATCAGTGTGGAATTCACATGGACTCACATCACCAGGGATTGATGCATTTACCAATCCCTGCATGGGAATCTCCAGTGGAGACATGCAATTAGAAGATCTGCAAAAGACACTTTAAATTGTTCTGGTTAGCAGAAATTAAGGTTTCTATGAAGGCAAATTTAGAAATAGTTTGTCAGTCTCTAAAACAGAAGTACATGCCCTACGCAAACTGTCTCAACAACCTAGGGTCTAGTGTCCATAGAGTTGCCAAAAAAAAGCAGCTTTATTTGGCAGAAATGAATCACCAGACTGTAATCTAATTTCCTATACAATGAAAACAAATCTGGTATCTTGTGACCTCTTTGATTTTGCAGACCAAAGCACCAATTAACACAACATTTCTGCATTTTCTTCTTGACTCTGTAGTCATGACAGAAAGGTATTGTTTGTGACACTAAGACCTTTCTCAAGTGCTCCACAGCCCACCTCAGGGGAAACTATTTTACAGTGAAAAATGATAGTTCTTCCTAGAAGTAAAAATTAAATAATGAGACTGCCAATTCCTAGATATTACATTAATGAAACAAAAAAAGGAGAGGAGAAAAAAATAAAACCAAGTGTCTAGGATGTAATAGCAACAATAGCTTTAGATATACCAGCCAGTATAAAAGTGACAGCTTCTCCCTGTTCTTGTATTTCACAACACAAATAGGTAAACTTTTTTCTCTTTTCCTGCTTCCCACTGAGCATTACTGTAAGCTGTAGAAAACAGACTCCTCAGTAAATCCCATATACACAACAGCCTTAAGAAATTCCTCTCTAGCTAAGTGTAAAAGGTGATTTTTTCAAGTACTGGATGAGCCACTCATACAAAAGAGCTCTGCAGAACAATCTACAAGTAGAAAGAAAGCAGTCAGAGTCAGAGTTTATATACTTCTTTTTTGTTGTCCCTTCCCACTGTAATGAGTGTGCAATAGTTCTAACTCGGTTGACCTTGTCTTATTTTAGCTACACTTGATCTGATCAAAAAAAAACAGTGACTTTTTTTTTTCTATAGACAAGATAAGGCCCTGTGACCTAGCTGTAAGAAAGCAAAGAGCAGAAACATGGCAGGACTACAGTATTTCTGAGAGCAGAAAGAAATAGCAGTGTGTGCCTGAGGACATTTTTGCAGCAGTTCAGTACGTGTGAACCACCCGTGACCTTGGGCTCTAATTTAAGACAGTTATTAGATGGAGAGGTACCACCTCCCAGCTGCTATTCTACAGCCATCCGCCCCCCTGCCACAGCCGTGCTGCCGTAGCAACTGTCTAATACCTCCTGTTGTAGAGGCTCAGACGTCTTACCCTGCAGATACTCCCACTATATCCCTACCCTTCCCTCATCCTGCTCTCAGGTGTGCCACCTCATCAGCACATCCTGACACTCACCTCTATTATCATCCTTTTTCACATGAAAATCACCAAGTCCTAAAGAAGAAAAACATAAACCTCACACACAAACTCTTCTGCTGTTTTGGGGCTTTTTTCCCCTATATCCTGAAAGAAATCATACAAAAATGACAGTCTGTGCTTTTCCTAAACATAGATATACAATGCATAGCTTGATTTCAGCCTTTCCATAGTGCCTCTACCCCTACCAAGCAGACTTTAAATGACTTAACTAATATTCATAAATACACACTTAATCTGACCTGTAATATGTTAGTTGATTTTACCTTGTCCACGATACATTCTTCTTGCTCACCCAGGCATATTAGTATTTTTGCTTTTTGGCCAGAGGGATTCCTCAAGAAAAGACAGGCAAGGAATCAAGTACCATCAGTTTTTCATCTGCATAAAGCCACACAACTATGCTAGCAAACTGACTAGTAAAAATGACAATAAAATATATAAGCTTCCAGGAAACAGCTGTCAGAGCTTCACAGCTGTGTACAGTATTAAAGGTGATTGTAAAACTGGAAAAGTATCTTTTTCTGCTACTGTGCTCTTTACATAATTTCTAAATTTGGAACTAAATTTGAATTAGAATTTGGAGTGAGTTTAAGATAAAATACATACTTGTGATTAATTTATTATTTGGTGTTTCTGTGACCAAAGTAATCCTTGCTTTATAGCTCACCACACTCAGGAATGGATATTGGTGTGGAACTCCATATTTATAAAGACTTTCAACCTCAATGCTCGATGTATTTATGAATAAATTTCACTGTCCTTCTACTTTTATTGTTCTAAAGCAAAGGATGAAAGAAGTCTATTTCTGTGTTTATATGGCACATGCTTTGCAACAGAAAAGTGTAAAAATAGAAAAAAGAAATCAAAATATATAGGCCAGCTTAGAAGGAAGTTCCTCTTCAGAATTACTTCTCCCCTTGAAACAAGCTTACAATGACCATGTAGTGTTACAAAGTGCAAAACATCCGTGTACCACTTTACTATCCAACAGTTGACAAGTAAGAAAATGGCTTGTGTGCCAACTCCCTTACTACATGATTACAAAAAAAAAAATCAGATTCCAGCATCACACTGATAGAGCAAGTTCATTACTATGACCAATGGACCTCTGTTCTGTTTCTGAAATCATGAACTGTATATCAAACTAAGCGTACAATGGACACTTAAAAGGAAACTGGGAAGGCTCAGAAATATTAGTAGATGTTACAGTATTCAGGAATTTTCCATATGTTTTAAAACATGCAAATGGCAAATGCTCCAGGCTAAAAGCAAACCCTTTGCAAACACAGAGAGGGAGATAATATTAACACTTATTTAACACATTGAAAATTTGCTAAGCCTAACAAATTGACTTTTACATTTATAAATTTCCAATCAGAAAATTCTGGTAGCTAATAACGCTAGTGATTAAAGTAACTAAATAAACCCCTCCTACTTCATTAGAGTTTTGCTTATGTGAGCTACAATTTACAAACATACATTAAAAAAACAAAGATACCTGATGAAATACTCACTGGATTTCCTACCTGTGTCTATGCAGTAATTTGTGTTATATTTTTCTACAGTTTTATAAAAGCTCCTCAGTTATAATGAACATTCTATCTCTGCTCACCAACTTTTTTTGTTTTGAAACTGAACTGTATTTAAACTATGACATGACATTTGGATAGAATGCATATTTCTTCATAAACTTAGTAAAAACATACTATCAGGAAAAAGTATGCCTCAAGCATCTGATAGGCACTGAATCAGTCACTGTGTTATCTTCATGACAGTATGAAGCAATTAATTTCAAAACCGTCTAAGAGTACATAATCAAGATATTTTTGATAGGGAAATGCATCTGCATATTAAAAAATAAAACTGGCTTAAATGTTTTGAGTCATCATAAGAAACTTCCTGCAGTTGCTTGGTAAACTTATTTGGAGTGGCCATTTCTAACCTGCATCCAACAGCCGGTGAAAGAGTGAACTGTACCCATAAAAAAGAATTTTCCTTCATTCCAGTGCATAACATCTACTGAATGGTTACTGAATTTAAAATGGCACTGAGCCAAGTATTCTCACTTTATGTACCATTCATTTGCTTCTAGGCACTCAAGAGTGCCTATTTAGCTATCAATGAATAAAGGTCAAGAGAAGTAAAATAATACAGTTTCTTTTTCAAATGAATGCATTTGTATTTTGCAAGTTCTCCATTCCACTTCCTGCTAGAGAAACACTTCTAACCCCTAACAGGCTGGAGAGACATACAGAATCACAAAACCACAGGACAGCTGGAATTGGAAAGGACTTCTAAAGATCATCTAGTACAAACCCTGCTAAAGCAGGTTCTCTTAGAGCAGGTTGCACAGGAACACCTCCAGGCAGGTTTTGAAAGTCTCCAGAGAGGGAGACCCCACAACCTCCTTGGGCAGTCTGCTCCAGTGCTCTGTCACCCTCACAGTAAAGAAGCTTTTCCTCATGTTTAGATGGAACTTCCTGTGTTTCAGTTTGTGTCCATTGCCCCCTGTCCTGTCATTGAACACCACTGAAAAGAGACTGGTCCCATCCTCTTGACACCCACCCTTCAGATATTTACAAGCATTAATAAGATCCCCTCTCATTCTTCTCCATGCTAAACAGACCCTGGTCTCTCAGCCTTTCCTTGTAAGAGAGAGTTCCAGTCTCCTAAACATCTTTGCAGCCTTCTGCCGGACTCTCTCCAGCAGTTCCTTGTCTCATTTTGTCACAGTTTAGGGAACTCAAACCAGGACATTCTTGAACTGGGAAGCCCAGAACTGGACATCGTACTCCAGATACAGTTTCCCTAGGGCAGAGTAGAGGGGAAGGAGGACCTCCTCAACCTGCTGGTCACACTCTTCTTAATGCACCCCAGGACAACACCATTGGCGTTCTTGGCTACAAGAGCACACTGCATGATTACCTTGTTATCCATCAGGACTCCCATGTCCTTCCCCACAGAGCTACTTTCTAGCAGGTTAATGTAGCAATTGCAAATATGTTAGGAATATTACCAACAAATATATTAAGATTCCAAATGATCTTAGCATAACGAAGAGACTAATTTCATAAATGCTCCATTTTAGAAGAAAACAGGGATGGACAAGAAACAAATTTTGATGGAATCGCATACTTTCTCAAAAAGCTGTCTGCAAGTGTCTGCTGAGTTATTCAGAAACCATGTGTAATATTTATCTTCCCTATTATACAGCTGGTGCTTTAGATAGAGCTTTATTTTTTCTTTTTTGAAATCCTCATTAAAACAAAACTCAAGAAACCTTCAAACTTGAACATCTATTCAATAACTTTAGTAATTTATTCCTCTCTTGATAAAAATATTTAATATTTTATGATCAGTATTCTTTGTTAAAGAATTAACATTGCATATACTTTATTTCGTTGGAAAATTTTAGAGAAAGATTGCTTTTTAAAATCCAAGGGAATTGTCACCTATACTTTTCTTGCGTATCAAGATCAAGGCATTCTTTGAAATCATGTACTCTCTGCAATTGACAGGAAGTTTTAGATAATGCAGATCTGAAATATGTAGCAATAATAAACCAAATGAATAATAGTTTAGTGGCAGGTTTATTTTGGGATTCAGTAACACTGCCATCTTATTTAAACATGATTATTTCCTAATTTTTCAAAAATCTTTGATGTACAAAGGCCCTTTTTTTCTTCCTGTCAAAGCTGTATATGTAAAGAAAGTGAACTATCTGGACAACAAAACTACTAAGTTAGCAATCCTCTTTTATTAAACCATCTTGGGTTTTGTTTTGAAATTCATGGTTTATTTAAGAAATAAAAGCATCCTCTTTATATTAGTTTTGAAGGGTCACTGATTTGCTATTCTGATTCATACTAGTGCCTTTAATATAACATTCAGAAAGACCACAAGCTAATAAATACTAAATAAATTATTCTGATTTGCAGCACATCTCCTTAAAGCAAATAGATAAGATGAGTGATAAGGGAAAGGACCTCAAAAGTAATTTCACTATGACAAGTACCTAAAAATGGGAGTGATTTCTCTGGTCAATATCTAAAGCTTCCAAACATGTTAAATTTACAATAACCAAGATGGCTTTACTCCCAAAACACTGATGGACGAATCTTGAGCTGGAATTTTCATGAAGTAGTCTATTGCACATAGCTAAATTTTACACAACCAATTCTTACTTTTTTTTTTTTAGTTTTAAAGGATTTTTGTGCAAAACAGAGGTGTTTATTTTCATGTTGCAGCTATGGAGGAACTGACTTTTTTCAAAGAACTTTGAACTTTCTTTCAATGAATTTGCATGTTTACATTTTTGCTTCCTCAACTGAATGTTAGTTAAGATTTCAGGTACAAAATAAACCATAAGAGAAAATTTGAGTGGTTAACTCCTTAATGAAGGAGCAAACCCAACGTGCTATTTGGTTTTTCATCTTTCAAATTTCTGAGTATTTGCAAATGTGTTTTGGAAAAAAATCATGCCCGGCATTAGCAAAGATGATTTGAATAAAAAGCAGAAGAGGAAATGAGTATTTGTAATTGCAAAATTTTGCCAGTTCCAGTGCTTGACAAGACAATTGTATGTTTTGACATGAAATCCACTCACTTGCTATCTCATTGACTCTGTCTGGGTTCCTTTTGATGTGCACTAGTATGCTGCAAAATGTACAAAGCATAGGAGTATAAAGCAGTTATAAAGACACTGAATAGTGGCTAACACACACGCACCCAAAGACAGCAAGGAACAAAAAGGTATTAGACTAAGCATGAGTATGCCCTTTTAAGTACCATCTTTGTAAGACATGCAAGAAGTCCTCAGTGAGGTGAGGATGAGGAAACTCCCTCCATTTCCTAAAACAGTTCCTTGGTATTGCTTAGTCACCACCTTCCAACTCCTGGTTTTTGTTAATTTTATGTTTCTGTATCAGTGATTTCCCCCTACCTTCAGTCCTTGACCTGATATGTATGCCCCTCTCAACAAATTAACCTCAGTCTGCAGTCTATTCTTCTCATGTGTGGTTCATCTCTACAGTTAATCCTTGGTCTGAGCCAAGGTTATGCAGCTGTGTCATATGAAACTTTGGTCTGGTAACACAGAGAGCCCAGTCTCGGGGATGGGGAAGGTTCTGCTGCCACATACAACACACTACAGGCAACTGCCTTAATCTACCCCCTCAGACTACTGCCTACTTTCTTTCCTGCTGTCGCTGTGCTATCCTAGAGCTAAATTATAAAGACACAGAAGCAACATCCATTGAAAGACTAAGCAAAAGGTTGACAAAGGATGAAAATGCTTGTGGATAATTATTACCATGCTTATACTTGGACTTATGTGCAAAACCATCTGAGTTTCATAAAGTAGTTTTGAATCTAAAAAAAACCCAACAAACCAATGCTGAAACATACAGGACATGGGAAATTCTGTATGATGAAATAGATTAGATACCTATCATATGCTTCAAAACTACATACAGCTCAGTTCACACATTTTCACCCCAAACACTGAAACTCTTGTTTAAATGTTTGCCTCCAACTTTAAGACTGTTGAATTTAATGAAATTTTTCAAAGGAGAAACAATCTCTTAAGATATATTTTCCCTATAAGGTTTATGAAAACAGGATGCTGGACAGAGAAGAAAGAACTTGGGTTAAGAGCAAAGTATGATGTTAATTTTCTTATTAGGCATCAGACAATACATATGCACAAGATACTAACACTTGTGAAACTGCTTTTCTCATACTCCTCACTCTTGATTAGTTCACCAGTACCCCAAATGCCTTTTCTTACATGCTTTAGTACTTCCCACAGCCCCCAATCCACTAGCCCTGGAAAGTACCTTACTAAAGGCAGACCTTCTACCAGATCATGACAAAAGTAATGCAGAAGCAATCCATGCTGCTCCCCTACAGAGCAGGAAATAAATGTTGTGCTTATTACTAGATCTTCAAATAATATATTATTTAAGAAAAGGAACCTCCTAAGATAAGGATATACTACAAGCTACAATCAATATTTCCAGCAGGGTCTACTCTCCCCCTTTCTGCCACGGGTCAAAGATCTACTGGCTTCTATGGAAATTTTATTTTAATAAAAATGGAACAAAATTTCTTGTTCTATGATTATTTTATTACCGTAAGACTTTGCAGTGTTCAATCACTCTAATATCTAGAAGGGCAGTACCATTTCAACCTGTTACAATCTCTTTCTCCAAAATGTGTTCAATTTCTTATAAACTAGGTTACAGAAGGGCATAATGAGAGGGTAAATGACTTTTGTGAGTACTGTAGTTTTAAACATTTGTTAAACCCTGCATTTTGACTAACCCAAGCCAAAGTGCTCTGCAATGTTTTCCTGAAGTGAAAGGAAACACTGCCCATTGAAGCCAGCAAAAGACCTGATATCAAATCCTTTCATATCTAAACACAAGTATCTTTCTAGAGGGAAGAATTTGCTTAACAGCAATTTTGTCCTTATTTCTTTGTGGTGATTCCAAGCAGATCTCTCACAAAACTAATTGTACACTTGTAATACCTGCAGACATATCATTGCTTTCAATGGCAGAACAAGGTACAGAAAAGACTATTTAAAAAAAAATTGTGGTGATCTGTCCTTTTATGTAGTTTAAGCCACATAAATTCTCTCTAGAGTTTTGGAACCAAGCTCTGTAATCCCTGTCTGAGATGCAGGTTGACAAGATGCTCAACCCAGTAAGGAAAACCACCAAAGATCAGGGCAGAAGAAATATTCCTGGGGGAATATCCTTATCTTGAATTGCATTCACTGTGACCTTAAGGAACCTAAATGTTGAACAGAGGATGAGACTTAGCCTTGAGCACTTACATTCTGCAGATCTTTTTGTGGATCTGGGCCAACATAATTAAGAATTCTAACATTCCACACAGCAGCTCCAATGAATTTTAACTTTCATTTTCAGCTCTCTAACCATGTACAAAGTAATGGACCCAAGGGAAAGAAATAAATCTCTGTATTTCAGGCGAGACTGACCTCTAACTGTCAAGAGTTGAGAATAAATTTTGTCTGGAAATGTTATGTCTTAATTGTTTCTTGCAGGGCTTTTTGAGCTTTACTATGAAGCAACAGCCAGCACAGATTTGTAGTTCGATTCAGAAGAGCAATGCTTATGTCTGTCTGAAGGGTGAGTGTCAAGTAGAAGGGGCCAGTCTCTTTTCAATGGTGCCCCGTAATAGGATGAGAGCTAATGGTAGCAAGGTGAAACACAGGAAGTTCCACCTCAACATGAGGAAAAACTTCTTCACTGTGAGAGTGACAGAGCCCTGGAACAGGCTGTCCAGAGAGGTTGTGGTGTCTCCTTCTCTAGAGACTTTCAAGACCTGCCTGGATCTGTTCCTGTGTGGCCTGCTCTAAGTGTTCCTGCACTGTCAGGGGATTGTACTCAATGATCTCCAGAGGTCCCTTCCAAACCCTACTATTTTATGATCTATGATTCGATGATCTATGGTCTGAGCTTTCTTAGGTGTTAAGTCTCAAAACCTAGCACCTAGCTTTCATCTATCTAAGTTTCAATTCTAACAAATAAAAAAGTTAGATTAAAAAAAAAAATTAATAACAGAATGGTATGAAGTGCACTGCTTTTCTACTATTAATTTCTAAGTAAGTTCTAAAAGTGACAGCATTTTTATTATAATGTTCATTAAACAATCCTCTCACTACAACCATATTATTCTTGGTATTATATTATTATTTGGGGATCTAATTAATGTCTATAAATACATAAGGGATGGGTATCAAGAAGGCAGGGACAACCTCTTTTCATGTGGGCATTGTGATAGGATGAGGGACAATGGATCCAAGCTCAAGTACAGGAAGCTCCACCTCAACATGAGGAAGAACTTCTTTACTCTAAGAGTTTGAAGAGCATTGGAACAGACTCCCCAGAGAGGCTGTGAAGTCTCCTTCTCTGGAGACTTTAAAGACCTGTTTGGATGCATTCCTGCATGACTTGCTCTATTTTTGTCCTGCTCTGGCAGAGGTGTTGGACTCAATGGTTTTTGAAGGCCCCTTCCAACCCCTAACATTCTATGATTCTGTGATTCTACGATTCTACATATCTGAAGGAATGAATATTGAGTCAATATTCAGGCAATATTCCTTGTCTATACATAGTTGCTCCAAGGTACTGCAATGTGATCTGGGAAAAACACATCCAAACACAGAATTTGGGCATGCACTCAAACACGCAATATATCTTGATTTTAGAGGAGTATCTTGCTTCATGAGTGTAGTTCATCAGTTCTAGGTACAATACGAAAAGCATAGCACACAATTTAAAGGAGCTAATTTTGTACTAGGTCTTACAATCTGATATTATTTAAGATTTTAAAGACTTTAATGCAGAATAAATACTGATCCCTTAATTTTATAACAGTGATACTTTCAAAATATATTTTGCAAAAATGTTACTGTATAAACAATAGAACTGCCAAAGTGCTAAGCAGCTAACTATACTGGAGGAAGGAAGCCCCAAACTATCACTTATATAATTTGACCACGAGCCTTTGTCAGATTCTTAGTTGCACAATATGTGCAAAGATAATTATTAGATTGTTATTTTAAAATTAAACAGGGTAACAAGCAGTATCTCAAATAAAAGTGTTTCTTCCAACAAGATTAATTAGGTAACTGCTACAGATCTGTACACTATTGATACTAAATAGCATTTAGGAAATCCTAATATATTTATTTAACATTTATTTTAGTATTGATAATTTAATAAGCTTTTATTTTTTTCTAAATATTCACAGATCAAAAACAATAGGACTTAATGGGACTGGTGTGTTGACTGCTGTTACCTAGTGGGTTTTGAGGCTCTATTCTACCAAAATCTTACCCTATACTTCTTTATTGCTGCTTTCTTGTGTGCATGTTGGACTTCTGAGACATTAGAACACAAGCACTAAAGGACTGGAAGGAGTGTTTTCCAGTGGGAGCTGCCATTATCTGTCCTTTATATTCCTAGGATTTGTTCCTCTGAGAACATCAGTCTGAAAGACACTGTGTTTAGATTGGAGCAGGAAGGCCAAATCAGGCTGGCATCTGGATTCAGGTAAGTGCTGAACAACTTAAATGCTGGAATACATGAGTGAAATTTATCTTTCAGTTTTACAGAAAGTACAGTTTCTCAGCAAGTAGTGAAAGCACACTTTTTTTTTTCTTTTTTTTTTTTTTTTTTGCTACAGTAACAAATTGTTTTATA